>JAXCGZ010019266.1:7500-57500 GCA_037179515.1 Halocaridina rubra
ACCTGAGGCCAGCCGCTCCCCACCTGCGGGAATATGAGAAGGGCATTTAGCCTTAATGTCCCAACTCCAACCTGTCTGTGTCCACTCCTATTCATGCGGGCTATTTGAGACACATAAAGTAGTGCACAGTAGTATTTCCATTTTGTCACAGTAAAGAAATCTATAGACTACATACACATGAATTTATACTGGTTTACTTGAGAGAGAGAGAGAGAGAGAGAGAGAGAGAGAGAGAGAGAGAGAGAGAGAGAGAGAGAGAGAGAGAGAGAGAGAGAGAGATATATACTGTATATACTTACAAATTCAAGGATTTTTAGAATTCCGCGGGGAGTCAAAACATAAGCAACTCCAGTCTCTGCCATTTCGTTTAGTAATAAGTTGGTTCACCTTGCTAGTAGTTCACGTTTTACAAACTATCTTGTAGTGTCTTTGACAGGCGTTTAGAAAGGGAGATCCCGTGAGACACTGTAAGCGCTTCCCTGTGCTGTGGAGGTTATCTCGTAACTGTGATAAGAGACGTACTCTTGAAGCTCAAACCAACCACAGTCTGATAAGAAAATCACATGAGCATTCTTTTGACATTTATTAAGTGACGACAGCTTTTCAACGGATGTTGCCTAGTTAATTAGTTTCTATGTTTACTTATTTATTTGTTTAGCTATCTGCTTATTTGTTTCTTAGCGTATATGTTTGTAATGTACTTTGGTAATTATTATAGTTTAGGAAGCAATTTCGCTAAAGTATTTTATTAAGTCAAGAAGGGTAAAGCTAACGCCTATTAAAACACTTTATAAATGGAATTAACAGCCTTTACAAACCTTTGTTTTGCCTGTTTGATTGACTGCATCATTACAGTAACCAAATTTTATCTTCGAAACATCTTGGTTTATCAGTATTGCATCATTTCATATGAGTATACTCTCCAAATATAGGAAACTTATGCACTCTTTTGCTATCTTGAGTCTACTCTCTCCATGTGAACGCTATTTAGCCTTATTGGACATTAGGTTCCTGTTTTCTTGAAGATCCTGGACATCTTCCATGTTGACAGGTCCTTCAGTTGTTATGGCAAATGGGTCATCAGGTGACGAAGCATTGACATAAAACGCTGAGGTGGTTGGGTTTACCTTCAGACGAGAGTCTTCAGGCACATTTGTAGGTAGTTTAATAGTTGGTAAGTAATTAAGTCGGTAAATTTCATTAATAATCTGTTCGAAAGTACCAGGGTAAGTGGTAGTACAGTGGTAACGCGCTGGCCTCGCATTCGCGAGGTCGAGGGATCGCGCCTCGTCCAGGCAAGAGAGTTTAAGCTGTATACTGGGGCGGTTACTGCTGTCGCTGGGCACCCCAGTGGGGGATTGGGCCCTGTGCCGGCTGGCGACCTCCCTATGGGTCCTCCATGACCAGTTCCACCCAACCGTGGGTGTAGAATCTGAAACAACAGTCTCCTGGAGGAGCAATTCCCAAGAAGACTATCACTGATATGTCTTTCATAGGCCGAGAACAGAACTACATTACACCTTAATTATATGCAGAAAAACAGTCCAGAAACCAAGTACTGAAAACAAAACAAAAAAAATTGAGGGAAGACCTCAACTTTAAAATCCTTGGGACCAATAGTAAACTACTATACCCCTGATATGGAAAAAAAATACAATGCGAGATGTTCTACTCAACTCTTCCAAACTGAAATACATCTAGACAAACTAAAAATATTGCACCAAACCAAGTTCAGACCTATCTTTGAACTAAACAAGGTTGCCGTTAGAGGGGTCAGAATTCATTACCTAGAGCATCATCATTTCCTTTCCATTCCACAAGGACACTATGGTAAATCACTGTCACTTTTAAGCGAAATTATCCTGGTTATCAATAATAGTATATGTGCACATTTCTTTATATGTGCGTATATGCTCGTACATAAATATTATATATATATATATATATATATATATATATATATATATATATATATATATATATATATATATATATATATATATATATATATATATATTCTTCTCTCGCTTTTCCCATATCTATATGGGGTAGCGGTTTCTTATCAGCCTTTTCCACTCTCTCTTGTCCAGTGCTTCCTCTCCACTGAGGTCCTTCTCTCCTTCCCCTAATACTACTACTATTTCTATTGGTGCGCCCCTGTTTCTGTGAAGGTGAATCCGTATGTATAAATTGGAGCTATGTATGCTCATACTTGTATGCTGCGTGTACCAGTATGTACCTGGTAGGTGTACATAAGAGCAACTGAAGTACTCGAGGGTGAATCTGCTTTGCTTGCATTTTTTAATGATTTTGCAATAGGACCACTCCCTAACCATAAACATCACACCTTCCTCACTCTCTGTACTTGGATAGTATCATTACGTTTTGATATTATATCTATGAAGAAGTAGAAGTAGATTTAACTATTACTAATAATAATAATTTGGGTTATCGTTACTATTCTCACTACTATTAGTACTCTTATTATTATATTTACTGTTATTACTCTCTTTATCCATTATTATTTCTATTCCCATTTTTCGAACTAATACTGTTGTTATTATTAGTTTTCACTTCTCTTTTATACTCCTCTACTACAACTCCATTGTATAATATTTCCTTCAGCATTCCCTTCACACACACACACAAAAATACAACCTTTTAACCCCATTTGGGCCCTGGGGGGGGATCACGGTGGCTGAGTGGTCAGCGTGCTCGACTCTAGAGTTGACAGACCGACAATCGAGATAACCTTGGAACGTTAGGAATGACATTCATTATCATAATTTTCCAGCCACACTCTCTCAAGAATCCGTTTTATGACTGATCGCATTGACAGGCTGAAAACCTATCTGGGAATGGCATAGTTGGGGAAATATGAAATTTAAAAGGAAAAAAAAATAGGATAAAATATTTTACCCCTGTATATAGTGAGGGTATAGTGTTTTCGTAGTGTATTTCAAGCTTTTGGTGATTATGTGTGCTTTGACTCGGCCACCTTTTACAAGCGGGATTGAGATCATTGTCTATGATTGTTTATTGTAAGGGCAGCGACATGTACGTAGGTGCACGTTGTTAGTGCCAAAGGTTTGCAGACCTTGGGATCAGGTTTCCTGGATTAGTTATCTAGAAGAAGATGAAATTAGTGGAGTCTGATGGAGAAGAGTTTACACCTGTTTTTTCTGGTGATGTTGAACTGACGGGGATTGTTAGGATGACTTGGAGTTTCAGCTGCTGCAGACATGATAAAAAAAAACAACAGCATCTTACAGCAACTAAATATTTGAACAGCTGCTTACTCGCTGTCTATACCAATCCTGAATGAGCACAAAATTGGTTAGCCTCCTAACAGCATAGATTGGCTATGACTCACTTCCATCATACATTCATATTTGCGGTAAATTCTCCACTCCCCTTATTCAGTGAGTGCGCAATGCATTATGGAATTTGTAGTGACCTGACCTCACTTGATGTGAATGTTACTCGAAACTTTCTATATTAGCGAGTAAAATTACAATGGAAAAACAATTGGAAAACTCTCTCAGTTCAGTCTAGCTCTGGAAACTTTTAAAATTTTTACTTGAATTAGATTAATACCTTACAATAAATATGGAATGCAGAGATATTCATGTATAAATATCGCAACACCTTAGAATAGTTTTTACAGTATAAGAGCATATAGGCACTATACCTGTACATTGATATTTACAGTTATTGTGTAAATGTTCTATCAGTTTCATTTTTATTTTCATTTATGTCATATGGCTGTCTGTTTTGTTTTGTTTTTTCTTCTTTCTTTAACCACAATAATTGTTTTTCAGTAGAATGAAGAATCTCGGATGACTAGATACCTTTTATTCATGTATTATTACAGACATAGAGTTACAGGTTTATCTTATAGTATTTTACACTGCAAAATACAAATATGAATAATGAAGGCGAAAAATGAGAATAATTTTATCGATGGACAAAAGGCATGGCCTTCTTTACATATCACAGTAATAAGTTGGCATAATTAGTGAACACTATATTCTTCTTATTCTTCTTCTTGAATATCATTTTCAACTTTCTGTTTTCCGTTCATGGCCATGTGAGCTTCCTGGAAATTCCTTTTGAGTATCTTAATTCTGTATTTATCATGTGTGAGTAATGATTTCCAGGAGTCCAGATCAAAATCGTCCATCTGGAAGGGCCACGAGGCATTACTTACTTCCAATATTGCATCATTTACACGCAAAAGTGCAGCATCGTAAGCAGCTACGTGAGATTCAACTTCTTCTTTCTCTTGAATAAGTCTAGCTAAATTAACGATCGCACAATCACCGTCTACTTCATTATTATTAATTTTCTTAAATAAATTTGCAAATCTTCTGGCTATATTTCTATATTTCTTTCTCGTTCCTTGTATTATTCTTAGTTGTCTCTCAAGGTCCATTACGATAGGCGTCTTTTTCTTCAGTAAATATTCTTCATCGCTGCAGATAATGAAGCTACCGTAAGGTACATCTCAATGGTTTTTCATGGTGCATTCTCTACAAACGAACTTATCACATCGCAAACAAACAAAATTTAGATCATAACCATGTAAAGAACAGGTTCCTTGGACCGTCGATCTTGGTCTAACGTCCGGAGAACGAATTATAATATCAACAGAACTTTCAGCTCTTGACTTTTCACGAGCAAATGCATACATCCGTGAAAGTCTTATAAGAGGTTGGTTGATTGGGAGATTCGCATAAGTTTTCCCCATGCATCGATGGCGGCATTCAGGGCAGTCTAGATAGTTGCGAAAAATAGTCGACATTTATTTCAAGCACGACGAACAGACACAGTGGCCACAGTCAAGATTTTTGGGGCAGTGGTTGGCGTCATATATCTCAAGACACACGATACACTTCAAGTCGATAAGATCCTCCATTTTGAATGAACTGCAACACAGAATATAATGCTTATCGTGTGAGAAGACGAGAATACACACACACACACACACACACACACACACACACACACACACACACTATATATATATATATATATATATATATATATATATATATATATATATATATATATATATATATATATATATATATATATATATATATATATATATATATATATATATATATATATATATATATATATATATATATATATATATATATATATAGTCACCATGGCTCAAGCGGTAGCGTCCGCGACTCTGAGGAGTCAGGTCGAGGGTTTGCGCCCCGTCACGGTCTGAGGTTAGCAAGGGCATGCACTCAGGGTAACGATTACATCTGCCAAAACAAGTCCTTCGCAAGAAGACAACCGTCCAAGCCCTTGGTTGAAAAGGGAGTCCGTGACGTAAAACCGGAACCGGAACAGCGCATATATATATATATATATATATATATATATATATATATATATATATATATATATATATATATATATATATATATATATAAGGAACTTTTGAAGTGATGTGTAATCATGCATATCTGATATTTTGCTGGTCTCTATAATATCTTAATTATATTGTTTGATTTGTTTGCAAATACGAACTCACTACAACATGCTACAGATATTTTTTTTTAATAACAAAATCGTAAGCAATTGTTTTACAACAGTGAGTCATAGTTTTTTTTTATTATTAAGATAATCTTTCGTGATGAAGGGGATACAAATTTTGTAAATGGATAGTTGATCAATGGCATTTCACCAAGCAATGTGTTTGAAAATAATATAGATATATTCAAGGTTTAATACCATTTAATACCATTATTAACGCACCGGAACAATCGACAGGAAATGACGTAATCAGCGTCACCGATCAGCAAGTATATATGAACCCGAATCAATCCATAAAATATCTTCACAGAGAAATTATAGCATTCACATCATATGATGTAAGTTCATATAAAATACATACCAGTAAAAAGATTTTTTGTACTGAAAACAAAGTTATTTTAAATGATAAAATGATGCAATAATAATCAACAGTCAAACGCAGATACATATTCCACAACTCTGACACATCATCACAACACACAAGTCATGTATTTACTATTTGATATTGTGTAGTAACTAATCAGTATATATTAACTATAATAAACACAGCAAAAAAGCACCGTAGAGAGGAGTATACCACATCGGGTAACACCAAAACGTCCACCATATATCTACGTTTGATTATTGTTGTAGTTAGACATTAACTTCAGTCTCGTAATATACATAACCTTTCTATTAACAGCTATTTTCCTATCAGTCACTCTATAGAGTATTACCTCCAGCAGCGGTGAATTCTCTCTAGTCTAATGTTTAAAAGCCGTGGTCAGAGAGCATTAAAAGCAGAAGATTTCATCACATGTTGTCAATATATATATATACCACATGGCGCGGAATTCGAGAATTATAAATGACGTCACAAGTAACAGTCACGTGTTTGGTCTCGTTTTCTGCCGCTCTGTTTTTGTTTTCTTTTCTTTTCTTCTCCTTCTTCTTTCTTCCCTTTAAGCCTAAACGTAGGTGCTAAGTTAAATGCAAGCTAAATAATAACGTATTTATAATTATTTAAAGACTTAATGACGAAATGAAATTGACAAAGTAGGAACTCAAGCATGACACCATGAAATGACGTCACAATTCTCGGGCGTTCTGCGTCAGTACTAGGAAGTATTATAGTGTTGCCGGTTTTTCTACAAATTAATTTGCCTTTACTGCGAAAATTGTAAAGGGATAAAACTAGACATACTACAGTATCTTTGCCATTAGAATATTTAGGTAGCATACGCGACTTTTACCGAATCAGATTATAAGGGGTAAGAAGAGAGATTCACTGCCGTAGTCTTGGGAATTTATTTCGGTAAAGAATATTTTTTAGAGACGATTCAAAGGCTGGAAAATCATGTGAGTCATCTTGGAGTTCACACGACAGATTCATATCAGTGGTTGATCCGTCGAAAGAGTGCATGATTTTTGTATACCATAACTTTACTAGGAAGGTTACTGCTCTGGCTTCGTAAGAAAACTTCTTTGCAGGATGTAAGGAAGTATTTTTTTAGTGTAAGAGTAGTTGATAATTGGATTTGGCTAAGCGAGGAACAAACAAACAAATGCTAACTCAATCCATAGTTTTAAGGACAAGTATGATAAGTATCACTAAGTTCAAAATGGAACCGATCAGTAGATGGGAAGATACGAGCTTTGGGCTCTTTCCCGTAAGCACAATTAGGTAATCACAATTTGGGGGGGGGGTTAAGGCCTGTGCTGGCTGGCTACCGTCCTACTGGTCCTCCATGACCCGTTCCACCCATCCTTGGGTGGAGAATCTAAAACAACAAACTCCTTGTATAATTTTCACTGACTTAACAAATATTACTCGGAAACGACAATATTATAATATATATAAGTTACGATAGCATTTACAAACTACTGTTTAGAACTCAGTGTCTTGGATTTATTTCAATACAAATTGTTTATATGATATGCATGAGCATGCTTCTGTGTATAACGTGTGAAAATTTAACTCGAAACAGGCAATACCTTTTCATATAACTTATTCTTTTTTTTCACATTCACATAGTTTTAGACTGTGTTTGTACATGTCTATGATTCATATATATCCATATGTTTACTCTATGTATAGTTCACTAACCTCTCACCTTTACATAATATAGTTTGATCTGTTCAACATACATGAAAGGAACGTTCTAAATAATTACCTTGACCTTTGAGGTCAAAACTAAAGCCTGTATTTTCTGAAGAAGAAAAAAAATGATTTACCTATTCCTCATGCAACTAATTTTTGTATTTTTCCATAAAAGTTTCCAATTGGGTACATTTAATTTAAGATGAAAGCATGAATCTTTTACAATCTTTTAAAGCAGCGTTTCTTAACCATTTCTGACCTCAGCACCCAATGTAGTCAGGTCTTGGCAATCCAGCACTCCCTAGCTTTGGCTACCATCTGGTTACCGAAAGAATAAAGTAAAGTGAAGTGGAATACTGCTTGATAATTTACTTTGTTCATTCTTCAAAACAAGAACATTAAGAATGCCAATGCTATTGGTAAAAGCAATAAGAAACATCGAAAAAAGTAAAGAACATGGACAAATCAAACAAACATACAAGCAGGGTAATCAAACATAACCTCATTAATGCGATTTTCGTTGTTCCTTTTGTGCAACAAGTTTCTCAAATCGAGGCTTCTTGTTGGACTAAGCCATTCTCACATCGTGGAGAAGACCACCTTGAAGGCTGTTCCAGACATTTGTTTTGACCAGGAGCATGGTGAATATTGCCTTCTCACACATGTACGTTGTTGGAAATGGAATGATCATCTCTAGTGCTGCCCTTGCCAGTTCAGGGTACACTACCAACTGATCACATCAAAAACCAGACAGCAGTAATGTATGGAATTTTGCCTAACAGCCCTGGCCCACCTCCAGATCAATAAGCTCCTCCCTCAGGTTGTCCATATTATTCATGTCTGCCAGGAAGGGCTGATGAATCCATTCTGGAAATGTATGATCCTTGGGTGTGTACTCTGCCATGGTTGTCTCAAGATGGGAGAGTTGAGCAATAGTATTTTCTACAATCATAAGCCTAATTGTCTTGTCCCTCAATTTCTCTTCAAGGATAAGAAAGTTTCCCACTCTTCATCCCTGGATTCAATGCTTCCAGAGTGAGAGCTTCCTCTTGAAGTTTTCTATCTTCTCTGTACAAACAGTATTACTAGCAGCTGAGGTTGTTCAAATGACTGAAAATATATGCCATACAGGAGAAAGAAACGATGAATGTTTCATCCTCAAAATGTTTAGCAAAGTTACTCTAGTACTCAGAGAAATATTGCAATTTTCTCTTTGAGCTTTGCAATATGGGCTGGGATTTTCCCATGGGAGAGCCACTGCACTTCTGTGTGGAAAAGAAATTTTTCCATATATGCACAAAGTAAGTTGAAAACGCTATGGTTTAGAGGACAACCCCGGATAAAATTCACAACTTGAACACAGATAGACAGAACTTTTTTGAGGTGAGGTGGCAACATCTTTACCGCCAAAGCATGGAGATGGAGAACAAAGTGCTACACAGTGATCTCTGGTACCTTCTTCTTTAACAGAGCAGCAAAACCAAACCTATCACCTTCATGGCTGGGGTACTATTTGTGCAGATCGACCCTACCTTCTCCCACTTGATCTGATGCTTCTCAAAGAACTCATCCAAGAGTTGGAATATATCTTCTAATCTCCTCATCATTTGCAAAGCCTTGCAGAGAGGAATTCTTCTTTAATTGGACCACCCTTGATATACCGGGTATACACAATCAGCTGACTTATGTTGGAAACATCAGTCGATTCATCCAACTACAGACGAATGTGGATGGGACTGTCCTTAACCTCCTGAACAATCTGGTCCAAGATGTCACAGCTCATATCTTCAACTCTCCCTACAATGACATCATTGGACAGAAGCACGTCCTCCATCTTCTTGGCTGCCTCTGTTCCCAGGACCAGTTCTACCATCAGAATGGTGCAAGGCTTAATTAGGTTATCCGTAGCCGAATGTGAAGCCTTCTCCATTATGCACTGGTATACCATCTCATAGGAAGCTTGTAGAAGTGCTTCTGCAGTTACTTGAATCCAAGCCGTGGTAGTGTCTTTTCTGATCATATCTATCCCTCTTAGCCTGCAGAGCCTCGAGAGTCTGTACATGTTCTGCGGCTGGATGTTTTGCCATGTGTTCTCAGAGTCCTGCAGGCTTCAAATTAGAGTTGCAAATAATGAAATGGCAGGACATGCATTGTGCGCGGTCTGTTCCTCCATGATCGTCCAGGAGTGCAGAGAATCATACGTGACATATTCATCACTCTATTTGCGTGTCCTCGGCATTGAAGAATCATAAAAACCTGTGGACAAAAGCTAGAGGCATGTAGGAAAAAAGAACCAATCAATATTATGAATTTGATCATCAAAATTCAGTCAATTGATGTTTTAACCTTAGGTAATGTTCCTGTAAAATAAAAATAAAATGAAGGTACTACCTACGAGAGATGCTAACAGAGAAACAGAGTTAGACGAACACATATTCTTACTACATCTTCAGGGGTGTAGGTAATGATATCTGCAATTTATAGTCAGCCAATTATACCTTTTAAAAAACAGCTGAAAGTTTCAGTCAGGGTAGGCTCAAGAATTTTCCAGGCACATTAAATTGGTGCATTTTTGGATCAGCCTTATCAATCCTTTCACGTATAAAAAATTATGCCACACATTGGGAGTCACCTTAATTTGGATGTAATACGAAGAGTTCCATGCGTTATTTAATACATTCAAAATAAGGCGATTCTCATTGCATTACACCACAGAACTACCAGCCTTTGTAAACAATATAAAACAAAAGAAATTCATAATGCGCCTGTCACAATGCTTCCACTAACATTCATTATTTTAAAGCAAGTAAATTGTAGTCACCGTGGCTCAAGCGGTAGCGTCCGTGACTTTGAGGTATCAGGTCGAGGGTTCGCGCCCCGTCACGGTCTGAGGTTAGCAAGAGCATGCACTCAGGGTAAAGATTACATCTGCCAAAACAAGTCCTTCGCAAAAAGGCAACCGTCCTAGCCCTCGGTAGAAAAGGGAGTCCGTGACGTAAAACCGGAACAACAAAGAACATTGTAAAGCAAGTGAATTACACACTTCAATACTGTCACCTCGTGCTAGGAACACTGACATTTTATTGCTATATATACAGCATTTCCCAGCAGCCCCTGAAATTTATTTCAGCACCCCCTTGGGGTGCTACCAGCCCAGGCTAAGAGATGCTGCTCTAAAAGGAGGGGTAAGTTTGAAACAGATAACTATTTTGGATGAGAAGTGGAATGAATTTTCATGACCTGATGACGATTTCTAAAGATCACACCAACGCTGATATGTGTGCGTGATGTTTTTCTCGAACCAAAAAACTATTCAATTTTGTAGAAATATAAATTAAATTGGATCAGGGTAAAAATTAGCGACCCAAGAACATTAAATAAGTCTGTGGGATGTTAGGTTATGTTAAACTTAGCTTAGGTATTAATATATCCTAACTAAACTTAACCTAGCCTAACCTAACAACTTACAGGGTTATTTAATGGTCTGGGGATAGTGAATTTTTACATGTTTCGCGAAATCATGCGAGTGTATACATTATCTTATTGAAAATTTAAGCAACTACTAAAATACTATTTCCTTTAAATATATCCGCTCTGATCTTGATTTCTTTTAATAAATAAATAAATATCACTGTTGGTCTCCATTTAGGGTTGAACACAGACGGACTGAAGATGGAGAATTAAGGCCCACCATGGGTGCGAACAAAGGTCAGTCACCTCCTTAGTCAAGCACATTACCGCTACGTTATGATAGTCCCCAAGCTTATATTCTACATAGACTATTATTATCTATAATTTTAAAAGCAAAAAGGAACTGAAGTATATAATTACCTTCAACAATTTATCCTTACATTGGCAATTTATCAAAACCTTGGCAGAAAGGAAAAAAGAATCATTGCTGAAGTAGAATTCCCTATGGTGTATGATTAAAGTCTGATTTTTTGACACATACCATGTGAAATATTTAATTTACGACATACCATAAAATTATTTGTCATTTTGTGTCAGTATTAACCCTCATTTGAATGGAGATGAACCCATACATGTTGGAGCTGGAGTATTAAAGCCGGATGCCCTTACTAACCCCCCCAGGAAATTTAAAACTAGCTACAGAAAGCTATGATTCAGATAAATAATTAATGAGATCAAATATTTCAAAATGTTAAACAATTAGAATGGGAAAGAGTGCAAAAAGACCTGTTTTTAGGTTTTTCATGACAGGAGAGGATATTCAAGACTCTGAGTATGAGAGAGATCTAGTGGTCAATGTCCTGGCAGATTTGTCTTCAGAAGGGCATACATATTATAATCCAAAGGCATCATATGCTTTCTTGGCAAACATAAATGGACGCCTTCAAACATACGAGCAAAAAAAATTCGATAGCATTTAGATGGATTCTATTAGGTCGTGGCTTGAGTATTCAGCACCCCCTCTGGAATCTGCATTTGAAAATATGCGTCAGTAAGTTGAAGAAATTACAAGGCATAGTACAAAGCAGGTGACAGAAATAAAAAAAAAATCCTATTTATGATTAATGGCTAAAGGAGTTAGACTTACCATAAGCTAAAGTTAAAAGAAAAATAACGTATGATAATGTTTTTTTTCCTTAATCCTCCTTGGTATTGACAGCATTGACAGAACGCTTTGCTTTGATATGGGAAGCTCTAGAACTGGAAATCATTGTTCGAGGCCTAGTAAGAACATTTCTTTGCTGGATGCAAGGAAGTATTTTTTCGAGTAGGAATATTTCATCATTGTAATTTGTAAAGGTAAGAAACAGTAAGGGCTAAATGCATTTACTGTTTTAAGGCAATATATGATCTGCGTTTTTGAAGGATAAGGAAAGGAAAAAAGAGAGACCATCGAAATTGTTTCACAATTGTAATTTGCTAAGGTAGGAAACTGCAAGAGCTAAATACATTCACCGTGTTAAGAATAGATATGACGTGTGTTAGTCACTCAGTAAATGAAAGAGAGAAAGAAAAAACGAGACCAACCAGGAGATGGCAAGTTACGAGCACAGGGCTCCCTTTCATGATAAGTATGAGTTAAATACAATTAGATGTAAAGGTAACTTCCAGTAAGTCAGATCTGAATTCTAACATGAGCATCATATTGTCTTCTCCTTTACCACAAGAATTCTGGAGATCATATATACACGTTATATTTACATATATTTGTTATATACAACCTGGGTGTAGATTTGTTTATATATGGTGATATGAAGATATGCATTAAACGGATCATAAATCAGCCACGTTAGCCCCGGAATATATATATATATATATATATATATATATATATATATATATATATATATATATATATATATATATATATATATATATATATATATATATATATATATATATATATATATATATATATATATATATATATATATATATATGCCATCTCTCCTCTGCCACGTTGAGTCTTAAGATTATAAGTACATAAAATAATTCCAAATCTCTAATTACCTAAAACAAGCGTGTACATTTGTGAATGTACTATGGCAATGGATTTATCGTATATCAAGTAACACAATTAGGTAAGCACAATTAGGTAAGGTAATGTCCTTTTACTCATTTTTTTTTTCACACATTTAAATTTGGCGCTCAATGTGTCCTCAGCCGCCATCTTTATAAACAATAGAATCTTTACTGGTTCTGTGCAGTTGTCTTCATAATTTTTACTCAAAACTTAAATTTTTACCAAGGTCAGTGAGATATATATTGACCAATATAGACGTGTAAAGGCCATAAGCTTTATTTAGATTAGAAAATAAGACTGATATAAGTACATTTACTTCCTAATAATGCAATTGATTCACGAGAGAATCATTACAATTGGTTTGTTATGATTTCTTTGGGCTGTTTTAGACTTAAAACTATATGTGATGATTCGTGATTAGCTCAGTTAATAGTGAACCTGATAATGACTCGTGTTTTTCCGTGTATATTATTATTATTAACTGAACTAACATGGATAGGTGAATTGAATTCGTATCTTTTAACCATTCTTTGAACTAGTCGATATTTTTATATTTTTTATAAAATGACATGTCTACCCTTCATTTACTTGGCCATAAAACAGGTTTACATAAACTATTATAACAAAACAATTAGTTTTATCATCAATTCATTTCATAACTGGGGACGAACTAACGAGACTTGAACCTAACCTAACATCATCACCATCAGATCTTTCGGCTTCTCACGTCAGGGGTCGCCACAGCAGATCAGTGGTCTCCATATCACCCTAACCCCTACGTCCGCTGTCACACCACACCCTCATATCCTCCTTCACCACACCCATAAGTCTTCTTGGGCCTACCTCCCCCCTCCCGCCTGGGAGCTCCATTCTCAGCATTTTTCTCCCAACATACTCCTTGACCCTCCAGAGCACATGACCAAACCATCTTTCTCTCTAGGTCCCCAAATCATCCTAACTGCACGGCCCCTCTAACATACTCATTCTTTATTCTATTTTCGTCATGCCCACAGAAAACCGCATCATCTTCATCTCTTCCATCTCTAGATCTGTTTTCTGTCCTGTAATTTAACCTAATTTAAACTAATGTAATTAAATTCGTGAGGTATTTTTTTACTATCAAGGGATGTGAAAACTAATATAAACCATGGAATTTATTATAATGTTAGGACAGGATAGCTCAGCCAGATTTGTGCAAAAATATGTAGTATTTTATGTGGCTCAGTTAGCCATTCAAATGGGAGTGGACACAGACATGCTATAGCTGAGTGCTTAAAACTGTGGATGCCATTCGTAATGCCCTGTGGTGGCTCAAACCCACATTAGTTGCATACCCAATAGTGCAGTTTCTTGCATCCGTTGATCTAGTGGATTCAGGGATATACACCTTTTGAGAGCTTGGATGATCTGTTAGTTGGAGCTCGAACAGTGCCTGTTGTTGCGGTGTAGGCCAATGCAAAAGTGGCAGTCGTTGCCGCAGCAGCTGCACCTGTTGATGATGTCTGATGGAGGAGCTTTCTTGGTGGTTTTGCACCTTGCTCGATCTTCCTCTGAGAAATTAAGGATACTTTTGCTGTTCTTGTTGCCAGCTGTATGCAAATGTGGTAGTCGTTGCCGCAGCAGCTGCACCTGTTGATGATGTCTGATGGAGGAGCTTTCGTGATGTTTTTGCGCCTTGCTCAATGTTCCTCTGAGAAACTGAGGAGACTCTTTTGCAGTTCTTGTTGCCAGCTGTCTCGGTCTTTGGCTAGGTCTACCCACCTGTTGATGCCCATGTTAAGTCCCTTAATGTCTTTCTTACGTCTGTGTATTGGAGTTTGGGGTGTCCCTGGGCTCTCATTCCAGGTGAGAGTTTGCCATAGAGCAGGTCTTTAGATATCCTGCATAATTCAGACATGTCCTAACCAGCGAAGGTGGCGTTGTCATAGCAAAGTGTAGATACCTAACCAAAATTTCCTGTCTCAATATTATATTATATCTAAATAAACTGAATTTTTTTCTTTAGAGTAATTGGAAGATCATAATGTTAATTATCACATGGGGGTGTATAAGTAAGCAATAACCAAACTGGGTACACCAATTCTTTCTTATGAATGGGGGCTGTGTTAGCTTAGTGGTTATAACGCTCAACTTGGGAAGTGACAAATCTGTATTGGATCCACTGTGGGGCATTAGGAAGAGCATCCATCTTTGAATCCCCGGCTCCAATCTGTCCCTATCTCCCATTCGAATGGGGATAAATAGTGACAAAATAGCAAAAAAGATTTTCTTGTCCAAATATATATATATATATATATATATATATATATATATATATATATATATATATATATATATATATATATATATATCGATCGATCGATCGATCGATCGATCGATCGATCGATCGATAGATAGATAGATAGATAGATAGATAGATAGATAGATAGATAGATAGATAGATAGATAGATAGATAGATAGATAGATAGATAGATAGATAGATAGATATATATATATATATATATATATATATATATATATATATATATATATATATATATATATATATATATATATATATATATATATATTTTTTTTTTTTTTTTTTTTTTTTTTTTTTTTTAGAGAGAGAGAGAGAGATACACTGGGATGGACAAAGAAAATTGCCCTCATTGGGCCTTGGCAACAAGACAAACTGAGAAAGAAAACAAAGAGTATAAAAAACTTGGAGTGTGATTACTTGTCAGTTTTGAAGGAATAATAAATGTGTAACGAATACACCAGGATACAGACTCTCCCCAACTTACAATCGAGTTATGATCCAAGCTGTTGTTCATATCCTGAATTGTTCATAAGGTGATATTTTGCATGTACAGTACTGTATTAGGTATACAAACATTCCTACATCATGTACATAACATAAAGTTATGTTACAACATACACATTAGGTTTCTTATCCTAAAGACACATGATCAATTTGCATGTTTCTTGAAATGTTGGAACTACCCAACGTTGTATCATAGTAGTAGACTGTATAGGCACTGCGCTTTTCACATGTTCGTATGTCGAATGTTCATAAGTCAAGGAGCATCTGTATTCAGTATAGATGTAGAAACAGGAAAAGAACATTTTATGATTTTTTTTATTATATGTGAATTTAACTTAAGTTTTGGTTAGGTTGTGTTAGCTTAAATTAAGTTTATATACAATCATATATTTTGTTCATTGAAAAGCTCTGCCTTTAAATAAGGAGGCAACCCGAAGAGAAAAATGTATATGTATGCCTTCATTTTTCTCTATTTCAGGTTAATGTTGTTATTGTTTGCCATTGTAAGCCACTATTAATCCCCATCTTGAGGGTTGACAGACAGGTTGGAGCTGAGAAATTAAGGCAGGATGCCTTTCCTAACTCCTGTGATTGATGGGATTGATCGCTGTCCTTTCATTCAGCGAGTTGAATGCTCTACCTACTGTGGTCCCTATTTTGTATTTTGAAAAGAAAATACTTCCTACCCTCGACAATGCAAGAATAAGCATATGTTATATAATGAATTTTTAGCCAGACTACATACCAAATGCCATGTTGGGACCCCGCAGTGTCGCCTTGGTTATAACACTCAACTCAGGAAGTGATAAGCCCTTGTTTCATCTCACCGCAGAACTTTTGAATGGGGACTGATTGTGACATGAAAAATGGCAAACAACAATAAATATTCTGAAATGGAAGATATATGTTACCTTTGACAATGCAAGAATTAGATACATAATGTAACCAATTTTTAAAATGTCTACAAAAATATCCTACCGTATCATATCCCATCTTTTTCTCTTTCTCTTCATATGGTGAAGTTTACATGTTAGGAAACAAACAAATTTTACATTTATTTTTTATAGGAACTCGGAAGTATATGAACTATGGATGCAATTCTCTTTCTCTTCGGTGTCTCCATTGCCCTCCCTGAGGTTGTGCACTGCCTAGGTACTGCAGGCTTAAGGGATGAATAATATAATTTACTGATGGCATGTAAAAGTAGAAATTCATTAAGAAAAACATTTAAGTAATTTTTCGTATGAATTATTGTTGCAGACTTTTCTTGTTAACTTCATTGTCTGTTTTCATCTTCGTCTTTTGCCATCATCATCATCTTTTCTTCCTTTGCTCTGCAGTGGTAAGCACTATAAAATGCTTTCTGTTATTGAGAAATCTCTGCCAGCACCCTGGGTACAGTTATTGGAGAGAGACTTCTGTAATTATAATTTTTTCAGGTATTTAAATCAAAATGTGCACATTAATCATCCTTGATATGCAATTACAATATCACACCTTCTTTTACTCTTATTTTTATTTATTGCTCAGAAAATAAAGTTTTATACAAGAAACATAATTCTTCCTGAGTAATTGTTGGAATGTGATGGTAGGTGCTATTGTTTCTGGTGCTTCCCTTGAACGTGACTAGGATAAACAGGGTAGAGAATGAATATATGAAAGGAACATATTCTGGAGGAGGGATGAGGGGTATGTTGGAGAAGGATGCTGAGGATGGAGGTGCTTGGCAGGGGGGTAGAGGTAGGCTAAAGAGGTTTATGGATGTGGTGAGGTAGGACTTGAGATTATGTAGCTAGACATAGGAACTGCAGGAGATAGCCCAGTGTAGAAATAATGGATCTGCTGTGGCGACCTCTAATAGAAGAAGCCAAAATATTTAATTATTTGTCACTTAACAGGAATAATAAAATATAATAAAATTTGCTCTCAAAGTTGTGGTTGTCGAAAATTATAAATGTAGTAATAACAAACGTTTATTTCACAGATGGCTGAGAAATGGGATGAAGGCACAAATGATTCTCCAGAAGTTGTTTATGAGGGGTTTTCTCCCCCTACACATACCCAGGGTATGATGCCAGCAACTAGCTCTTTTGTGGCTTCAGATGGTAATGAAAACAATCCAATGGTTACACAACCCACCCAACCCACAGGTTTTATGAACGTACCACAAGTGATGGAAGAACAGGTATGCATCATATAAGCTTATTATAATCTTACTTTAACCTTTTCACTTGCAAATTTTCTTCCAAAAACCTTATGCGGGACTAGAAGATTTAAGGGAAAAAATCAAGAAAAATAACTTTTTATATATCTCACCTGTTAGTGAGATGTTGTAAGTGGGGCTGAGGATGTATAATTAACATAGTTATGCTCGTCCCTGCCTTGGGAAGGTGCAGAGAAAGCCAGAATGGACAAAAATACTTGTTTAAAGTATAATTTTATATGGTAACTTCTGGGGAGATATTTCGTCCTCAATAAAAAATGCCATACAGACTAGAACGAGATATTTCATCTTTGCTGGGGAAGAGAATAATATCTCCATGCTCTGAATGGACATAGAGATAGTATTCTTTAAGTAGAGAGAAACAGTTATATATTGTGTATGTCTTACGATTACTATTATACTCTTTACTCTGAGTTGTCATAAAGGTGGTATTCCATGGGTAGATATAGTAATTTACCCTAGCTCCAACCTGTCTGTCTCCACCCCCTTTTGAAAGGGAATTAATAGTGAATAGTGACACATGAAATGGCAAATAAGCAAGGGTCTTCACAGTAAAGGTGTTCAGTTTAACATGACTAAATTTATCATTGAATACTGTACAGACACTCCCCAGCTTACCAACGAGTTAGGTTCCAGAAGTCTGTTCATAAGTAGAATTGTTTGTAAGTTGTGTTTAGTTAAAAATAAGAGCTGAACAATACATAAATATCAAGTACTGTACAGTATTTAGGTTAAAGACACTTAAGTACTACATGAAACATAAAGCATACAGTAGTAATGAATTTTAATATAATAATAATAATATAATAATACGGTACAGTAATACATGCATTTATTCTTGGGTATATGTTGGGTAGTTTTTGTTCATATGTATTGGAGCTTCTGTAGTTGGTATACTTGTAGTAATACTCTTTTAAATAGCAAATCTAATGAGCACATTACTACAGTAACTAAAATTTCATCAGAAAAGTAATAAGATTTTATTCTCAATATAATTTTCATATACTGTACTGTTTGTTCGTTTGTTCCGGTTTTACGCCACGGACTCCCTTTTCAACCAAGGGCTAGGACGGTTGCCTTCTTGCGAAGGACTTGTTTTGGCAGATGTAATCGTTACCCTGAGTGCATGCCCTTGCTAACCTCAGACCGTGACGGGGTGCGAACCCTCGACCCGACGCCTCAGAGTCGCGGATGCTACCGATTGAGCCACGGTGACTACATATCCTGTACTGTAGAGTATCTGAATAAAATTTTTAGAAACACTCTTTAGTGAATGACGTAACTGTTGTGATTAAACATGTTTCACTTTTGCACGTGACTATGGTATATACTTATGAGAAATGTTGTTTACCTTTTTTGTGTCACTTTTTGTCCCCATTCAAATTGGAGTAGAACAGATATATTGGAGCTGAGGAGCTACAGCTAATTTCCCCCTCCTAACACTCCGCATTTAGCTCAAAAATAAATTGGTCACTTCCAGAGTCGAGCACTTTAACCAATGCACTGTGACTGTACAATATTATATACCTTTGAAAAGTGCTGTTTGCCATTTTGTGTAACTATTAATCCCCATTCTCATGGGGGTGGACAATGACAGGTTGCAACTTGGAATTTAAAGCTGGATGCCCTTCCTAGTGCCCCACATTGGGTTCAAATGCAGGTTTGTCACCTCCAAAACCGAGTGCTTTAACCATTGTGCAGTGACTGTGTTACATGCCTAAATAGAAATAATCTTCCCATACTAACTAGATTTAAAACAAAAGTATTGGAACATACCTATAAGAAATAACCTTCCCAGAATAGCTGTTTATAAAATAGGATGTTCCAGAATATGCTATGTATCCATTTTGGAATAGATTTGATTTTATATAGAGGATGGCACTGACTCCTTTGCCCACCATCTCCGTGTAACTTGTATGCATGAGATATATCATGTTGTTGATAGAGAACTCCAGCTATGTATATCCCTTATAGGAAGATACGAAAATTAATATTTCCGGTGTGAAGGAGAAGAAATTGTGACGATATATTTAGCTTGAAACAAAGGCTAAAGGTCTCTAATGAAGGGCATTGGCAAGGGACACTGGTAGTACTAGAGCCCGACACTAAACTTGCTGTATAGTCGAGTCCTAGGCTCCCTCTCCAATCACAGCGACCCAGTGATCTCCAGGCCATGGCTGAAAAATCAGGTAGACTTATAGGAAATCACCAACCCCCCTGGTTATGAGCTCAGTTTTAATGATAACAGAATGAGACTGTGATAGCTAATCCAACCCCAGACCAGGTTCGAAGAAGTGATTAAAAGCAATACATAACACGAGTGATATGGGGTAAATAATTCCACATTACTTTGGCTTATGTGTCTGAAGTATGTTTTACTAAGAGAGATAAAAGGTTTGCAGTTAGTGGTCCCTCCCTCCCTGAATTAATTCCTTATAAAAGGAGAATGGACAGAGTTGGTGGTTAAATTCCTGCATCTCAGTTCTTTTGGCTAATGTTGTGACCCAGTTTCGACCTAGTAGGACATTGTGCCCTGTTTGTAAAAAACTAATGAGTTATTAACGTTACCATATTTGTAAATATGATGTCTATATACATATTGAATATGTAGTTTATCTTCAAAAGCAGTAGCTTCAATTCCCTTTGAAAGGGGGATGGACAAGTCAGAGTATATACATTCATCATAAGCTCTTTTAACTCGATCATTCATATTAGATCTATGGAAATAACATCCTACCACACTGCTTAGGTCATCCACAGGATAAATGGTTATGGAGCTTCTGCCATTATGGCAACCCCCCACTCCCACCTGATATAGTTTACTGTGCTAGCAAGTAAAACAGACATCACTTACAGAAATGGTCTTGCTTTTTTTAAACAGAGAGAAAGCACGCAACCTGAGGAAGCGGATAGGTCTCGTATGTGTTTTGTATGCTGCAATCCAGTATCCGATAAAAATTTTGAAACCATCAAGTCATCCATGAATCATTCTCATGCTCCGCTTCTTGTCCTGCTCACTGATGTTCTTGGTTACAAACTTGAAGAAGGAAGGTTACATTCCCAGGTGAGTAATAAATTCCATATCATTCAAGTTTAAGAGCTTTCAGTTCATCATTAAATCTTTTGGCTTCTCCTGTCAAGGGTCGCCACATTGAATGATTAGTCTCCATATCAGCCTATCTCTTCTGTCCTCTTTCATCACACCCTCACCATTTTTATAAACCTTGTCTTTGGCCTACCTCTCCCCCTCGTGCTTGGCACCTCTATCCTCGGCATACTTCTCCCAGCGTACCCCTAATCCCTCCTCAGCACATGCCTAAGCCATCTCGATCTTTCTATGAAATAAATATTTGGCAATCATTACTTACTATGTAAGGTAAAGATTATTTTTATCATATTATTTAATATCTTATGGTCAAGTAAAAACATGAACTCCTTACAGTACTCTTACTTTTGCTATTTTGATATTCGTTGATGACACTGCATTAGTGGTTGATTCAGAGATGAAACTGGAAAAGTAGTGGAGAATTTTGATAGGGTAAGTGGCATGAGGAAATAAAGAATTATGTAGAATAAAATTAGGTGATTAGAATTAGTTGTTGTTGTTGTAGTATTCCCTGATCTGCCTGGCCGAACAGCCTCAAGTCCCTAAGGAAGGACACTGCTGATCCAAACTTTTCCACAACTGTCAAGGAGTATATAGTATGTTAACAGTATATATGGTTGTGTGCTGTGCAGTCTCCCATAATGTTTTTCTTGGTTTGCTCTCAATGTGTCCAGCTAAAAGGAGTCTTTGAGAAATAACTGCCAGTAAGTTCTTCACTTAATCCTCTCCAGGTTCATGTGCCCTGAATTAGGCAGGGCCTGGTAGAGATGGAAGGTTGCGTAAATGGGATGTGAGATCAGGCAGTATGATACTCACGGAAGTGACAGTTTCATGTGTATAGGAGTTGACAGAAAGGAAGTTGTAAGCCAAGGAATTACGATATACCATAAAGTGGGAGATGGATCAAACCACTGGTAACACTGAGGGGCATTTGAGGTCCATATGAGGACAAATTAATCTAGGATTATATGATGGAATAATTGCTACTGCAATATTGTATAGTAGTCAGTATAGGTCTCCAAGTGCAGTGCAAAAAATTATATTTAAAGTGATTGAAATGAAGTACCTGAAAAGGATTTGTGATTTCAGGTGGTTCCATAAGGTGAGGAATATGAAAACTGGAGAGTTGAGCAGGAAAAGTTTAATGGAGGGAGTGAAACAAAAACGTCTTAGCTAGTTAGGACATCTATAAAGCATAGACATTGCCAAAATTTTGAAGAGAAAGTATAGGTCATACCAGGTGTTTGACCTAGAGGTAGGCAAAGAAAATATTGGAAGGATGGCGTATGTGATACCCAGTTCAAAAGTTGTGATATCTATGAGAGTGGGGTGTGTGCGAGTGATAGCATGAGAAGGTATGAGGTGATATCCTTGCAAATGCTGTGAAATCAAGTCTTGATGCATATATACAATAGCTTCTCTCCCTTTGTAAGGGGGTGGCTGAGTTTCAGCATGCACATTCACCAGAAAGTAACATGCCTCGATCACTCCTCTTAGCTCCTAAGGGATAAAGGGCTTCCACAATTCCCCCCCTCAAACCCAATTGGCCTTCTACAGGGTAAGTGGGCGAGCTGTGCCTCAGTGATGTGGCTAGGGTGAACTGGAGAAACCTGAAGCTTGGTTCTGGTTGATAACATTTAACATTGGCTTCAGTCAGTTTTATCTTAATTACTATATGACTGAGAATGTTTGCATTATAGAGAAATTGAAGCTACATTTGAGCGAATGTGTTACATTTTAGGGAAATTGAAGTGTTCTTTTATTTTGATCATAAAATTTAATACCTTTGGTTGCAGGTGACCTGCTGACATTGCCTGGAGAGGGCATATTTATAAAAAAACTAAATATTAGTTTTTGTTACTTTGAAAATGCTATCATACACACATATACAATGGCACCAAGTCCCCTTGTAATGGGGTGGCAGAGTCAAAGCACACACATTCATATCAGGAGCCAAACATACCTCGATCACTCCATTTAGTGTCTTGGGGATAAAGGGCTGCTTCAGTTCCCCCATAACCACCACCACCTTGCTTCTGTCATCCACTAGGCAATTGTTGATGAATCTTCTGCTCAAAGGCCTGACAGCTGCAACTTGCTTTACCACATTGCAACCTCCTCCACACCCACCCATTATCAGAATACATATGTTTTAGTTAACTGCAAATGGCTTAAGTATTAACCTCTTCAACATATGAATTATAGTAAAGTTATATTAAGCACTAATAAAGGATTTGATAGCTACAGCTTTTGTCTTATTTTTATTTTTTAGGTTGTATGCAAGGCGTGTTACCATTTGCTCGACATCATCGATGAACTACAACAAACGTTGACTGAATCAAAAACCGACGTTCGAACTAAGTTTTTAGAAACCGTTCAAAAACTCAAGTTAAAATATCCAAGAACAGATAAGGTATAGTACAAAATATGGTTTAAATAATCCTTAGCTTATGCAGTGGTAGCATTTGGGGCTGGTAATATACCTGCCTCAGGTTGGATCCTCACCCTGGGTTGGATTAGCTTTCACTGTTTCATGTTGTCACCAATTAAATGAGGCAATTAATAGGGGGATCAATGATTTACGTCTACCTGATTATGCAGCCATTGTTTGGAGATCATTGGGTTCATGTGATTGAAGAGGGGGCTTGAACCCCAGCTGTATGATAGTTATATAGTCGGGCTTTGTCCTATCAGTGTCCCTTACCTCAGCCAGTCATTAGAGACCTTTATGTTACCACTTTGGTGAAATAGTGATAGGAAACATTGATATACGTATGTGTCTGTGAGAGTGAAACGAGTGAAGTCTTATATGAGAATCTTATTATCTGAAGTTTATTCCAAGCACAAATAAAGCTTATGAAGCAGGCTTTGACGCTTACATGTAAAATGTAGTGGAATAATGCCTGTATTGCTATACTGAATTCAACTATTTTGTATATTTTTTTTTTCTCTTTCCTTTTCCTCACCAAGTTGATTACCTTGTTGAAGCCATCTGGTTTATAGACTTTGACTTTTTCCAGCTCATTTTGTTTCTTGGCCTATGCTAATAATGATAATAATAATCATCATATAGAATACAAGTAGATTTCTTCAAACATCATTTTTCTTTCTATTTCTGTACTTTTTTGAAAATCAAAATGCACTGATATTCTAAGCATTAAGGTGGATTCATTAACGGTGGTTGCTAACGTATTTTTTGTGTTTTATAATATACAGTACCTAGGAGACCTAGAATACCACCTCCTTGTTCCCGTTTGTGTTGTAAATGGCATCTACATGGACCCAAGCGTGGGGACTCGGAATCCCCTACTATGTATTTTCCTCCTGCAAAGAGTAAAATTTTTTGCTTTGACTCAGCCATCCCCCCTCATAAGGGGTATAATGGCTGTTGCATCTAGAGTTAGTATACAGTGTAATTTATCCTTTTGTCTTGAATACTAATGTGTTAAATTTTGACCAATTGAAATTTCATTGTTTAATTCCTGAACAGATGTTAAAGCCTCGTTGCCTACGCTGTATCCAAATGTCCCAGTCGTCTGCACGAAAGAGAGGCAGAGGAAGAGGCTGGAAAGGAAGATTTGATGATGGGAGAGGAAGAGGTCGAGGTAGAGGGAAAAGCAGAGGTCATACTCAGTCTAATGAGGGAAGTGATAATGATGGAGAGGTAAGTTCTTGAATAAATGTAACTTACCCAGATTGTTTCTTCATTAGTGACTGTGATCATATTTGTCTAGGAAAGTGCCTTTGTCTTATGCTGAGTATTGAAATTTTTATCATGGATGTGAGATTTGTCTCAAGTACTGTGCCTGGCTGAAATTACATACATATGTATCGGCTGCAATTCCCCAAGTAAGGATGGTGGCCGAGTCAAAGCACACATTCATCAGAAGAAAATATATCTTGGTCACTCCTCTTACCTCTTTCGGGGTGAAGGGCTGCTACAGTCCTCCCCCCCCCACCATCCTGTTTGGATCATCTATATGGTTAGTTGGCAAGTAATGGCATCCAGCTTTAATTTGCCAACTCCAACCTGTGTGTCCACCCAAGCCTGAATGAGGATTATTAGTGACACATAAAAGTAGTAAACATATACTTATAGTACCACAGATACTTTATACGAATTATCAAATATATATATTCAAGGCAAGAAGTATCGTAGTACCACTATGTAAGAAGTGAATAAATATTTCCAAAGTTTCAGTTACCCAAGGAAAACCACGGAAAGAAAATATTAAATGGAAAATATTTGTTTGAAACTTATAGGAAATGAATGCGGCAGTGATATTGTCATCATCGCCCATGGGCTACTTTATTTTTTTATTTTTTTTCGTTTATTATGGAAATATTAAACTGAAATACAATGGTACCTCTAGTTACAAACTTAATCTGTTCCTAGACCCCGTTCGTAAGTTGAAAAGTTCGTAACTCGGAACAGTTTTTCCCATTGAAATGCATGTTGAACAATTTATTCCATTCCCCAGCCCCAGAAATATACCTTTTTAATTTATTTTATTTGTGTGTATATTATAACAATGTGTAAATACACCTGTAAAAGGAAATTTTCATTAATAATAGAAAGAAATTCTTCTGTACTAAAATAATACATGACAGTACTGTATTTACCTTTGTGGTTGATTGTTGCTGGCACGAGCAATTCCAGTTCGTTGACAAAATTTTTCACACCAGCCTCTACTTGCTCTAAATTCATCAATTTTAGTGCCACTATCACTCTTAGTATTCACTACTAAATTATGGTGTATCTGTAGAGCCTTCGAGCCTACTGGCTAGTACAGGTAACTCGCTGGCCTCGTATTCGCGAGGTCAACGGATCATGCCTCGTCCAGGCAAGAGAGTTTAAGCTGTTTACTGGAGAGGTTACTACTGTGTCTGGGCACCACAGTGGGGGGTTGGGGCCTGTGCCAGCTGGCAATCGCCCCATGGATCCTCCATGACCCGTTCCACCCATCCGTGAGTGGAGAATATAAAACAACAATAGAGCCTTCGCGCATATTATGGCTGCATTTCATTTATCCAAACTAACAATGATTTTCTACCTCTTCTGTGATCTGAGACCTATGCTTCGTTAAATTAGTACGTATGGTTGATTTCGCCATGTTAGCTATTATTTCTTTTTTCGTTTCCTCTGTAATACATTTAGGCTTCTTAACACCACTGTCACCAACACACTTCATTTTCTTAGGAGCCATAATGAGTTCTAGTTTAAAGTAAAATGCAAAAACAATGGAAATCTACAACGAGAGAACAACAAACGAACGAACTTCACAGTGTGGGCACCAATGCGGGACTGAGAGCAAACACGCGGTAGCCCAGGTGGATATGCGTGTGTATGCACGTTCGCATCTCGAGGCTTGTTCATGGGTTGATGCAAAATTTGTTCGTAAATTGTGTTGTAGGTCGATTTGTTCGTCTCGTGGGTGGAGTTGTTCATAGATGGAGGTTCCACTGAACTTATGCTACATAACTTGTCAACAATTCCTCAGTGTAGCCCATCAGGTTGGTTATGTTTGGGTTTGATATATTATTTGATTTTTTATTTTATGAAATGAATAAGTGAACGTGATAGCAAGAGAGAGCGCGACAGCCATTGTCTGTATTAGATATCAATAAAAAGTTCAATACATATTGGCAGAATGAACACTAATGACTACACCAGTTTGATTAGAGAGGAGGTGAGTTAGATCATTATTTATTTCTTGACTGCTTTTTTTTTAATGTCAGTTATATAGTCATTGTGGTGATTTAGCTAATTCTTTCTTTAATTCCTTATTTATTTTGTTAATTTTGATGACAACCACGTTAAAAAATTTGAAGCGATATCAGTAATTTCGTATTCACGAGGTCGGCAGATCGGTTCCCGTCCAAGACCAGGAGTTTAAGCTGTTTACTGGGAGGTTACTGCTGTGGCTGGGCACCACAGTGGGGGGGGTTGGAGCTTGCCCTGGCTGACGTTCTGAGGAGCATCTCAGATGGATATCGGAACTGAACCTGGCAACCTTTGCCTTTAATAAACCTAGTTGCTTTTCATTATCTGCCATAATTATTGATAAATACTCACAGTAAACAAGACGGCAACAGCTATGGCAATATAAGCTTTGAAATAATTTATGTCAAGGTGATGACAGTTGAGAATCTGGCTACCAATATGTGTAATATGCATAAAAAAAAATTTAAATGTGTTGCAAAACAAAATTTGCCATTAATGATATAGGGAATGAGCTGGGATAAGAAATTATTTCTTTAAGTCTTGATTTAATTTTCTTAAATCTATAAACTAAAATACTGATAGCAAATGTGTAGACCATGGTTTATTTTTATGTAATATATGGCTAAAATATTGAAATATTGGCAATGTAAAAACCGCAATGCCTACGCCATTATAGCCAGTGATTATGCTTAATGTTTAAAGGTCTAATGAGAAGCAGAAGCAAGGAACAATTATAGCACAGAGGTCGACTATATATATATATATATATATATATATATATATATATATATATATATATATATATATATATATATATATATATATATATATATATATATATATATATATATATATATATATATATATATATATATATATATATATATATATATATATATATATATATATATATATATATATATATATATATATATATATATATAAAACCAAATAGCCGGGGCCCAAGCTCCCTCTCCAGTTATGTGGACTCAGTGATCTTCATACAGTAGCTGAATAATCAGGTAGATCAATAGGAAATCACTAACCCCCTTGAGGAATTAGGTAGCAATTAGATTTTTAAAAATATGGCAAAATAAATTTGCCATTTCCATTAGCAATACATCCGGTGAGGTGGGTTAAAGAATGATTCGCCTTGATATTTCTTTTTATTAATAAAATACCCTTATAACAAATGTGTAGGTAATGGCTAAAAGAGCATGACTCTAAGTACCTGCAATATATGTATCGTTATAATGTGTTATCATTAATCACCATTGGAATGGGAGTAGACACAGAGAAGTTGGAGCTGGAGAGTTAAAGCTGGAAGCCCTTCTGTTGCCCTGCCCTGTACTTGAACATGGTTTGTCGCTTCCCAAGTTCAGTGGTATCCACTGTGTTCCTGCTGTCCCCACTGCCAATATATATACTGTAAATAGATAAGTGGTTAGAAACTTATGGCAAAGGGAATGCAGCAATGAATTTGCAGATATAGCTGTTGAGATAGGATAACACTCGACTTGGGAGGCAATTATCCGTGCCAAGCCTTCATTGGGGCGTTAGGAAGGGCATCCAACCTTAATTTCACAGTTCCTACCTGTCTTGGTCCACCGCCACTCAAATGGAAATTATTATTAATACATAAGATAACAAACAGCATTTTGTGATATTGGATAAGCAATTATTTTTTCTTGTTTTATATATTATTTATGAAAACATTTTTTCAATATATGCCATGATAATGGGAAAAGTGAGGCTTGTCACCAATATCTGAAAAAAATTTCCTTTTTATGTGTCACTATTATATGCCATTCAAATGGGAATAGACACACAGGTTGTAGCTGGGTAATTAAGGCTGGATGCCATTCCTAAAGACCTGTAGTGGCCTCGAACATGGGTTTGTCACTTTCCAAGTCAAACGCTCCAACCACTGATTTAGCATGGTCCATAGTGTTTAGTGTAGGGTATTTTTAATGCCTGCAGAGTTAATTCAGGTGTCAGCATAGACTGCTCAATCAGGAATATTTACTGGTTTTTGTCAAGCATGTATGTATGACAATGTACTTTTTTTCATTCATAAATTTTATATATATATATATATATATAATATATATATATATAATATATATATATATAATATGGTAGGAAAAGCTCGTTAAAGAAAACAACGAAAATATATTTGAAGTACATATTAATTTCGTGACCTGAACTGTCCACCTTCTCAAAGTACTTTGAGAAGGTGGCCAGGTAAGGTCACGAAATTAATAAGTGCTTCAAATATATTTTTGCTGTTTCTTTGGTACTTAAAATATATTTTTGTTGTTTTCTTGAATGGGCTTTTCCTACCATTTTCTACTGTATGTTAACAGTTCGTTGTTATTAATATATATATATATATATATATATATATATATATATATATATATATATATATATATATATATATATATATATATATATATATATATATATATATATATATATATATATATATATATATATATATATATATATATGTGTGTGTGTGTGCGTGTGTGTGTTTGTGTGTGGCTACGTAAGGAAATTGAAAGAATTTTTAGATCCTTAGCACTTTCAAGTTTATTACTTATCCTCAGAGGAATCTGAGTTATACAAACGAATGAGGCGATATGCAGGGGGTCCCCACTTTACGTCAGGGTTCTGCTCATGACTGCTGACTCAAGTCAGAACACACACATAATTCGAACCTAGGTCCCCCCCAATGCTAAATATTAATACTCTAAAAATAGAAAAATAATCTAAGTTTTTAATATAATACATAAAAATAGTTAAAGTACATTATATAATATTGCTTACCTTTACTACTGTGGTTGGTTTGCATCTAGATGACTGGTATGTTGAAAAATTTATTTATTAATTATTTAGTGGTCTATGCTGTAACCTCGAAATGACTTAAAACAGGGACCCCCTGTATATACATACAGAAAACTGAAGAAAAAAGGGAATTAGCAACCCATCATCTGAAGTTGAGTATAAAGGCAATACCGCCATATATTATATTAGTTTATTGGGGTGTAAATACCGAGTAATTATGATATGGTCAATGGTAGGAGGAAATGGGATCATATTACTTTGCTGAGAACAATAGTAACAATGAAAAAGACATGCTAAATTTAATAATAGTAATATTAATGATAATGAAAATAATAGTAATGATAATAATAACACTAGTAATAATAATAATAATGATAATAAATATAAGTACTATAGAAGTAATACTAGTTGATCCCATATTATCAAGTATGCTTTATTCAAGTTTGAAAAATGTAATTTTGGAAATAACATAAGTTCTTTTTTATTATTTTCTTTATATCCATACTTGATTTATTCAAATTTAAAACAAATATTGTTAAGTATTTCCTTTCTTTTAATATCATTATTATTTCACCTTTATTTTTTGTGATTTCATAATTAATATATTTATAATAAATATTATAATTTTGTTTTTTCTTATTTTTCGTGATTGCTGTTTTTTCTTATTGTTGTACTGTTGTTAATATTATTTTTGGTTAGTATTACTTCTATAGTTATTATATTTAGTATTATCATCATTATTATTATTATTACTAGTACTATTATTATTATTAACTATTATTACTATTAACTTCATTATTATGATTATTAATATTTTTATTATTATTAAATTTAATGTGTCCTTTTCATTGTTACCATTATTCTCAGCAAAGTAATATGATTGACTCTACCGTATTTACTTGCTATTTAGGCCCCAATAAACTAATATAACATATGGTGGTATTGCCTTTATACTCAACTTCCGATGATGGGTTGCTAATTCCCTTTTTTCTCTTGTTTTCTGTATGTATATATATCGCCTCATTCGTTTGTACAACTCAGATTCCTCTTAAGATAAGTAATAAACTTGAAAGTGCTATGGATCTTAAAATTTCTTTCATTTTACGTACATAGACATCTACATATTCGGAATATTCATGTGTTTCTTGTGAAATAGAATTATATATATATATATATATATATATATATATATATATATATATATATATATATATATATATATATATATATATATATATATATATATATATATATATATATATATATATATATATATATATATATATATATATATATATATATATATATATATATATATATATATATATATATATATATATATATATATATATATATATATATATATATAAAGATTTTACCTTGAGTTTGTTTTAGGATATTAGATATCAATGTTTGCATTAAATTATGTGTGGTTGTTTATATTATCTGATGTTAGTGTTGCATTGAAAGGGAAGTGACTTTGCTGGTAGAACATCAGCACTCTTCATTAGTCTATTTAGTCTTTTAACTGTAAATGGCTTTGCTAATGACTGATATATAATAAAAGGCCCATTTATTTTCAGGGCCAAGGCGTTTGTGAAGGAGATATTTGCAAAGATGTACTACCCTCAAAGTCACTACACCCACCTTCAAGAGATCTGCAATGCTCTTGTGTTGACACGGATACACCGCCTTACGAATGCCTTTTATGTCAAAGACGGGATACTGATATTGTCTATCAATACTGCGAATGTTGTTTGACTTGTCAGGGGACTTTTATTCCTTGGGGAGTTGATGTTACATTGCGGTTTGTTGGGCACCAGTGTTCCATCTCTCAGATCAATTCCACCAGCTTTTTCAATGGTGATTTAATATGTATATTAACCAAAGGTTTTAAGTTGTTTAGTGAGGGGGATGGGAAAAAGATAGAAAAAGAAGATGGAAGTGATGATGATGCTAAAAGCCAACAGGTTGAATCACAACCAAGCAGTGATACAGATGACTCTTTACCTAAATTACCTGAGGGATCCTCTTCTGAGAGATTTTTGACAAAGTCACTTACAGTGTCTGATAACATGGATGCAGGGGACAAAGTTTTGTTTGGATCAAAGAGTCCTATTAGAAAATCGTCCAGCCATTCTGTCAGGGCTATAAGGAAGAAGGTAATAACTGATTATAGTGATCAGGACCCTAACTCAGATATGGAACCCGATAGCTGTAACATTGATCGAGTAAGTGACGAGGGAAGTAGATCCCCACCACTCAAGAGCAAATCCAAAAAACGAGATGAATTTTATCCTGATTTGTCCACACTCACACCCATTCTTAAAATTCAGGAAGGTAGAAAGTGTACCGAAACATTTAAGAAGCGCAAGGCAAAGCAGAGTCGGAAAACCCTCTCTGAGGAATTCGATTGCATCTTGAGTAGACCATCTCTAGGCAAACGAAAAATAAAACCTACTGAGAAGGTGAAGTGGTTAGCTGAAGTGTGTATGTCAAAACGAAAGGATTCAGAGTCTTCTAGTTCACCACGAAAAACCACGGAGATAGAAACAAAGATCAAAGATGAGCCATCGGTTTCAAAATATGAAGATAATGATGCGACCTCAGATAAAGCCACAAAGAATGGAGAAAATGAGAATTCAGACTCATTTTCAAGTAAAGCATCCAAAAAACCCAAAGAAAAGTCCACTTCTGACATTGAAAAAGAAGAGACAGTAGTATTTTTAGTTGATAATGGTAAAAATGATGAAAATGAGGGGAAAAAAGATTCGGACGAAGAGGATCACTTAGAAGAGAAATATTCAGAAGAGACTGTTGTAAAGTCGGAGAGACTTGAATATGATGACGGTAAAGATCTTTTAGATGATAAAGAATTTCTGGACGAAATGCTTCTTCCTGGAAAGCGTGGCAGAAGACCAGGTAGACGTCGAGGCCGGCCTAGAAAATCCATATACATAGAAAACTTCGAAGCATCATCTATAATCAAGCTAAAAGATGGTAAAGAAATTGATTTGAATACTCTTTCTGTCAAGTCCTTGCAAAACGGGAAAGTGTACACTTGCCCAATATGCAGTAAGGAATACAGGTCACAAGGGGGCATGCATTATCACTTGGCTACCCATCGTTCACATTCGAGATATTTGTGTACGATTTGTTCGTATAGGACCATAAGGTTAGGAGATCTGAAGAAACACTTTGTGATACACACAGGCTTAAAACCTTACAAATGCAAAGATTGTACGCAGGAATTCTCAACCAGTAGCTCATACAGACGACACTTGAGACTACACACAGGAGAGAAGCCATATAAGTGTGACGTATGTGGAAAGGCTTTTAGAAATATTACCACGCTGAAACAACACACGGTACTCCACACAGGGATCAAAAACTTTGTGTGTGAAGTTTGTGGAAAGAGATTCGCTTTGAAGCACCATTACGCCTCGCATCGAAATCGTCACAACGGAGAAATGCAATTCAGGTGTTTTTATTGCGATGCCCATTTCAAGACTCACAATGCGGTTAAAGTTCACCGTAAGAAGGAACATCCCGTTGAAGAAGCCGAGAGAATACAGCAGAACAGACTCAGAAGGAGAGGTGCAGATAAAGCAAAAAATAGTGGCATTAAAGTAGAATATAATTCCCTTCCTGTTCATGAAGTCTATAATGAACCAGAGGATGTTTTAGTACAAGCCATGGCTGCAACAGTGGAAACAGATGGAGTTCAGTATGAATATGTAGATGTGACTGATTCTTCCATCCCCGTGGTTTCGAAGATGATCAGAGAAAATTGGAATGGTAGAGACTCTGTGGTACTGACAATTACCCACGTGGAGAGAGGAGAGAGGAGGATATTACCATGTGAATAAATTATCACCCATTTTGTATAAGTACTATGTTCTGTATCTTAGAGTTTTTATTGCTGATTGCTTCATACATATGTACATACATATACAATGGCTCCAGTACTCCTTATAATGGAAGTGGCAGAGTCAGAGCACATATTCACCTGAAGCTAATAGACCTTGATTACTCCTCTTATCTCCTTTGGGATAAAGGGCTGCCCCAGTTCCCTCCCACCATCCTGCTTGTCATCCACAGGGTAAGTGGGTAAGGATCTTCAGCTGTTAGGCTCAATAGCCACACCTGGTTTACCCTGCTGCTGTCACGCTCATGATTGTTTCATGTTTACCTCTTCTTTATATTTTTTTCTCTTCCAAAAAACTAAGGCTGTGTAATACACCCATAAATAGCTTCAAATTTTGAGTATGAGAAAAATATTCCTGATCGTTTAATGAGGAAAGCTTTGCAATAACACCCAATGATGTCACACTTTTTCATATCCTTTTTTATTATGTAATCCACTTTTAGTTTGTCTCATCATTTTATTTTTATTTATATCATATGTGAGTTAAGATTAAGAACTTTTATGTATTTGAGTGTGTTATATATAATTGCTTTGATTTTGAGGAGGCGTGAAAAAGAGAAGTGTTGTATCCAATGGAAAAAGAACTGAGAAATTATTTTGCTGAGTAATATTTCCCAATTATGCAGAAAACCCCCCATAAGTCAGAATTGTAGTTAATACCCTATATGTTAATTTTTGTATATCATCCATATCTTTTTGCCGTAGTCAGTAGAGTGACTATTTGTACATAATCATGCAAGCTGTAAGCATTGTGTATCTGTACATAGTTGTAATAATAATATGGAGAGATTGCACCATTGATTTGTCCTATTTAAGATTCATAAATAGTTATGTTTATCTTTATAGCAGAATTAATTAAAGCCCATTGGGGTTGCGGCACCTTAGTGGTAGAGCTCACAAAATTGGTAGTGACGAGCTTGACAAATGCAGGATCAATCTTGCCACGGGGCGTTAGAAAGAATATCCAGCCTTAATCCCCGAGATCCAACTTGTCTGTGTCCTCCCCCATTCAGTTTGTGACTAATTGTGACATATAGATGGTTCATATGAACAGTGGCTTTTGTTAATAGAAGGTTCTGTAATACTCTGGAAACCTGTAGACAGATTCATAGCCACTACATATTTTGCACAGGCAGTCACAGTAAGTTCTATGTTTTAAAAATATTGCTATGATATGGAGAAGACCTTAAAAAAAGTTGCCTTGAAGTTCAGATCTCCTTCAGTAACTCTTCAACTTTCTGTATGCAAAAGCCATATTCCTACTTATAAGAGGAGTTATTGAGTCAAAGCAAAAACTTTACTTTTTGCAGGAAGAAAATATAAAGGAGAGTATCCCCAGTCCCCTCTCTCTGCCCAGTTTAATTGACTTTTATGACATACAGGGGAACATGGAGGAGGTAGTCTTGTCCATCAGGGGAATCTCATTTTCACTGTACATAGCCTGTTTTCACATCTTCTATGAGTTAATTTTCCTCAAAAATAGAATTTCTGAGGGAAATAAAGTACCAGTTCTCCACCTCTGTATATTTAATCGTTTTATCAGACAACCAGATGTTTTTAGGATGAACTTCTATTCCCTAGCTCTTGTAGCAGCTCTTACAAGTGTAACCCACAATACATGTGACATATGAACGTGTGATAATATGTTCCTGTCACTAGGGGACCAAAGCAGCGTTGTGGTTAGAGCACTCGACTTGGTAAGTAACAAACCATGATCGTGCCCACTACAGGACATTAGGAGAGGCACCCAAGCTGTCTGTGTCCACCCCCATTTGAATGGGGCTTAATATTGACACAAAGCAGCAATGATTTGGTACAGTAAATTTTAGATCTCTTGTGCATAACTTCTGCCAGAGTTTGCATGTACCCAAAACCTGAGGAAGCAACAAAAATAGCATGAAGAAAACTAATCTTCTGCATCTCACATACTTGCATACAGTCATATTTTTCCCTTTCTAATTAGTAAATACGGTTAGACCCGATTGTAATTTTGCAACTCAAAGCTTGGATCTTTTCTATTTCCATTTGCCTTCATTATAAAGACATAATTAGCTCGTGTCTCCATGTTTTATTATTATTGTACCATTTTATGCGTCTGTATTAATCTTGATTCAAATGGGGGTGGATACAAACAGGATGCCTTTCCTAACGCCCCTCGGTGAACCCTAGCGCAAGCTAGTCACCTCTTGAGTCAAGTGCTCTAACCACGGCCTGGGAGACTGCGTGCTTGCTCTCAGTACTGCATTGGTGCCCGCACTATGAAGTTTACTCGTTCTTTCATTGTAGATTTCCAGATTTATATTGCTTTTTTATTTAATTTAGCTCTCATTATGGCTTAGCAAGTGAAAAGTATTAGTGGTAGGGGCGTTAAAAAGCCTAAACGTATTACTGTGAGAACGGTGTTCATGTTTCTGGTCTCATCACACAGTATAATATGGCAAAATTGACCATCTGTACTATTTTAAAGAATAAAGAGGCCTTAAACATGGCTAAAGGAGTGATAAAGAACTTCATGGAGATAATGTTAGCGAGGCTATAATATGCGCGAAGGCTCTACAGTAACACCATGATTTATTATTAAACACTCGAGTGATAATGGCGCTAATATTGACGAATTTAAAGCAAGTAGAAGCTGGTTTGGAAAATTTCATCAAGGAACTGGAATTCATAGTGTTGTTAGGCATGGAAAGGCAGCTAGTTCTGACCAAAAGGCAGCGGATGCCTTTGTACTAGAATTAGCTAAATTCATCAAATGTGAGGGTTATGTCTCGCAGCAAGTTTTTAACTGTGATGAAAGAGGAATGTCTGGGAAAAATTGCCTGGAAGGACCTACATAACTAGAGGAGAAGGCACTTGCTGGCCACAAACAAATATTTATTTCCATTTGTCCAATGGCTAGTCTTTCACAAACCAATGAAGGACAGGCTTACACATTTATTGTGTGCTAATGCAAGTGGGGATTGCAAAAGCCTCTTTTAGTCTACCTCTGAAAATTCGAGCATTTTTAAGTACAAAAATGTGTTGAAGGCTAGACTTTTTATTTTTTTTATTTTTTATTTTTATCCGTGATAGGTGAACCGCAAAATAGCGAGGGATTGCTGTGTAATATATATATATATATATATATATATATATATATATATATATATATATATATATATATATATATATATCATCAACTCAAGCCATTTTGCTAGTTAAATATACTGTGTATGTATATATATATATATATATATATATATATATATATATATATATATATATATATACAGTGTTACCCCGCTGTATCGCGCTTCTTGGTTCGCGGTCTCACTCTATCGCGGTTTTTTTTTTTTGGATAAATTATTATTTTATTTTATGGGTATACGCAAAAATATTAAAATATTGAAAAAAAACATTTTCAGTATTTTCATTTTTTTTTTTAATTTACGTTGCGTGCTGTTATTTATAATGTAAAGGGTGTTTTTTTAACAGTGCAGGGAGGGTTTATACAGTACTTAAATGAAAAAATAATTGTAAATGAGTATGTATGTCAAGTCATTATCACCTCAATCACCGTAATTTTTCTATCACTTTCATAAAAATTTACTTTGCTTGCTGTTATTTATAATGTAAAGTGTGTTTTTTAACAGTGCAGGGAGGGTTTATACAGTGCAAACGTAAAAATATATTAAAATATCTATGTACATATAGGCGGCCCCGCGGATTTCCTGGTTCGCGGTGGGTCCCGGAACCGAACTACCGCGATAAGTGAGGCAACACTGTATATATATATATATATATATATATATATATATATATATATATATTATATATATATATATATATATATATATATATATATATATATATATACCTCGGCTTACATCGTTTCGAGTTAAGTCGCTCTCGATTATACGTCGGTTTTCAAAAAAATATATGGAAAAATAAAAAAAAGTTTACGTCATTATAATCAAATTTACGTCTGTCCGCTACAAATATTGGAATCATAATATAACTAGAAAACCATTAAAAGCACATGAAATCATGTTGCTGTGCAATAAATAAAAACAAAAGCACATAAAATCATGTTATTGTACAATAAATAATAAAAGCTTATAAAATCTTAAAATACGTACAGTAGTTCCAATATCTACCGTAAGGCGTCGTCACTCGTCATTCCCGCGAAACGGCTATTGTTTTGAATTGATTAATTTATGCACGGTATGCGTCTGTTAATCGGCTACTCTCATTCATTTGTGACCTTATATTTTGCCCTCATGGCGCCTAAGAAAATTCATAGTGCAAGTGCTAAGCATCATGCTATAACTGGACGATAAACTGGCTATGATCGGATATTATGAAGAAAATTGAAAAAAGCATTGAGAACAAACAGCAAAGTTATTTTTAATATAATATTGTCAGAGAAATAACGTGTGAAGGTGCATTAGCTGATACGGAAGTAACAAAACGTGTGCCGATAGAGGTTTGTTCTTCCTCATCCTACTCCTCTTCTACTGCTTAATGCAATCGGATATTATGAAGAAAATTTAATAAAAGCATTAAGAACAAACAGCAAACATATTTTTAATATAATATCGTCAGGGAAACAGCGTGTGAGGGTGCATCAGCTGATACGGAAGTAGCAAGACGTTTGCCGATAGAGGTTCGTTCTCCCACATCCTACTCCTCTCTACCGCTTAATGCGATCGGATATTATGAAGAAAATTTAATAAAGGCATTAAGAACAAACAGAAAACATATTTTTAATATAATATCGTCAGGGAAATAGCATGTGAGGGTGCATCAGCTGATACGTAAGTAGCAAAACGTTTGCCGATAGAGGTTCGTTCTCCCGCATCCTACTCCTCTTCTACAGCTTAATGCGATCGGATATTATGAAGGAAATTGAAGAAAAGCATTAAGAACAAACAGCAAACATATTTTTAATATAATATTGTCAGGGAAATAGCGTGTGCGGGCGTATCAGCTGATACGGAAGTGTGACAAAACGTATGCATCCTCGTCCTCACTGCCACCATCAGTGTTGCCAGAATACATGAATGAGAGAAATGATAAATATAAATAACATACATGTAAGTTATTTCAAGTATCTTAAAGATGAAGTACATTTTTATTTAAATTACAGTACAGTACTACCATCTTGTAATTAATATATATCTTAAAATGTACCATACATTTGAAAATACAAACATTCGCTTTATCTGGCAACACTGGCCACCATGCACGTCCCATGCTAAGCCTGTTGCCAACGTCATAATAGAGTTCATTAATTTGTTTACTGTCCAGTAAATATATACAGTATATCTAGGCTAGCTTAGACACAAGCTAATTCGATTTAAGTCGTTTTTCAACTTAAGTCGTCTCTCCTGGAACCAGTTAACGATGTTGGGTGAGGTATACCTGTGTATATATATATATATATATATATATATATATATATATATATATATATATATATATATATATATATATATATATATATATATATATATATATATATATATATATATAAAGGGAAAACAGGAAACAGCAGAGTACCTTAGTAGTCACAAGTGTATGTCTCTACTCATCTTCAGAGTTAACTGATTTACGGATGAAAAAGAAGCCATATATACACACTGAGGCACAATGACAAAGAACAGTAAGCAATTCAAACAATGGAAATAAATAATTGGCAACAGTTTAGTAAAAGGTTCAGTTAGTGGTCAAAGAGAATACTGTATTAAGAAATTTCCAGGGTAGTGTAAGTATAGGGTGAGTGAAGTGTGGTTAAAAGAAAAATGGATAGCAGATATGAGTAAATGGCGTTTTGGGCCAGTACAAGAGTAAAATCATGACAAGAAAACCAGATATACAGATTTTGAAGAAAAGTACAATTAAAGTAAAAATACAATAATAATAATAAGACTGTATAGTCAAAAGTAGTGTATAAATATTAGTAACCGCAAATACATTAACAACAGCAACAAAACAATGATGATTATTACAAGAAAACTATTATATGTTATCTCAAAAATAATTATCACCATTATCAGATATACTGTTATTGCAAAATTTTTATTTTTCAAAATTAAATAAAGCATACTTAATATAGAATCATTTACCAAAAACCATGACTCAGTATTTATTATATTCGATTAAGTTATAAGTGCAGACTCCAAGATTTATCAGATTATGATGTCCTTACTTCTTATTAAGACAAGCAATGTTGCAGTCAATATAGTGACTGCAATCAGAATAATACTAGTACTAGGCGCTGAATGATTGACTGACATGAAAACCTGAAGATTTGCTAGTCGGACCAACATAGTACTTATCGCAGTCTGTACATGGAATTTTATATTTGATTTAGAAAATGAACTACTGTATCTCTAATCAGCATATTGTATTCCAAGAGAGCTTTGAGATAAGAAGCTATATGAAAGAGGAGGAAGGTTTGAGTTTGGAGATAAGCAAGTTGCTATTTTCTTATCTGCTTTAGTACTTGAACACATGTTATTGGTAGAGTTTGATAAGGAAACTATAAAATGTTACGGTGGGATAAAGTAAGGTGGTTAGCTGAGAAACGTGAAAGCAAACTTAAATGGTATGGTACTTGAGGAAGTTGACAGACACATGTTTGAATCCATATTTATAAATATAGTAGTTGCCAAGATCATAACCTCGGGAAGGAGGGCTTTCATCCCCTCCTCTATGAAAACTTTTCCTCCCCCCTAATCCTTGGTTTGACCATGCCTGCTCCATGGCTATTTAGGCCAGGGTTTGGGCACACCGGTTGTACCAAACCTCTCCTGATTTAACTCGCTCTGCTTTTTATTGTAGCTATCAATCACTGTACTGCTCATATTCGAAGGTCTAAAGCTTCCTTTATAAGAAGAAAAGTTGATGACCTTAAGTCCTCTCCCACTGATAAATGTTTCTGGTCCTTAGCCAAAAACCTCTCCAAAATCTTCTTTAACTCAGACTTCCCCCTCTCATTCATTCTGATGGTTCTATAGCTTGCTATCCCTTTTTAGCTCTCATATTTTTGCTAACTCTTCCATATACGATTCCAGTGCACCTGTCCCTCAGTCTTCACCCCTCTCTAACCCTATGCCCTCCCTTATCCTTTCATCATGCAAGTTCATAAGGTTCTTCGCTCACTAAAGACGAACACGGCATCTGGTCCTGATGGTATCCCTTCAAGATTCCTTAAGGAGTTTGCAGATGAACTGGCTCCCGTGCTTTGCCTCACTCTCTCAACCAGTATCTCTATCCTTTATCTTGAAATCATGCTCTAGTGCAACCTGTTCCTAAAAAGGGTGACCACTCTATTCTTTGAAACAACTGACCTATTGCCCTAACCTCTTCTATCGCTAAAGTTTTTGAAACTTTGCTCAATGCTCTCTTCTTGAAACGTCTTGAATCTAAATCTCTTATCTCCGATCAACAGTACGGCTTCTGCAAGGCAAGATCCACTAGTGACCTCCTGTCCTATCTTATTCATGTATGGTAATCTTCTCTGAAGAACTTTGTTGGCCAAACTCTCTGCCTAGGGCTTTATCCCTTCTCTCTGTTCTCTGATTTCCAGTTTTCTTTCTGACCATTTTATATCTGTGGTTGTTGACGGTGCAACATCTAGCCCATTCCCTGTTACCAATGGTGTTCCACAGGGCTCTGTTCTTTCACCTACTCTTTTCCTCCTCCTCATCAACGATCTTCTTCAGTTTCCATCTTCCTGTCTTCTCCATGCCTTTCCAATGATTCTACCCTTCACTTTACCTCTGCCATTTCTTCACAACCTTCATCTGCTACTCGTAATCAGTTTTGTATCACTCTACTCTCATCTTCGATTTGCAGAGGGTATCTGAGTGGGGCACCCAAAATATAGTTAAATTTAATGCCTCCAAGACACAGTTTCTGGCTATCTCTTTATCTTCTCCTCCTGATAACCCTATTGTCTTCGAAACTAACGAAATTTACCGTCTTAACTCTGTTAACATATTAGGAAATCAGATAGCCTCTAGCTTTCCTGGAGGAGTCACATAATCCAAATTTCTAAATCTGCATCCAAAATATTGGGGGTTCTTATTTTTCGTCATTACTTTTCCTCCTTTCAGTTACTTAAAATCTTTAAAGGTCTTATCCGTCCCTGCTTAGAATACTGCTTGCATATCTGGGATTCTTCTTAAACTTATCTCCTTACCAGGGTTGAATCCAAGGTAGTCAGACTCATTACTCACCCATTGCTTGTAATCTGGCTTCTCTTTCTCTTCCCCATTAGGTATTATCCCTCTCTTTTCTAACGCTGCTCTGATGAGTTGGCAAGCTGCATCTCTCCCCCACTGCTGAGGGCACATAAGACTTGCCAAGCTGCCTCGTCTTACAGGTATTGTGTGGAAGATTTGTAGCTTGCGGATTGGTCGGTGCAGCGACTGCTTCTTCCCATGTACCTCCAGACTCTGGAACTCTCTTCCTCCTTCTGTCTTTCCTAATTCTTATAACCTATCTACCTTCAAAATGCAGATCTATCGTCATCTTAGTGTCTAATCTTGCCATATCTCTAGGTCCTCAGCACTTTGATTATTCTTTCAGGCTGTCCTTTTAATTTGAGTATCATTACCCTATCTCTTCCTTGTCCTTAGCCTTTTTCTTTTCCTTTGTCTTAATGTTTTCATTGTTCTCTTGCCTTTATTGATGAGGGCAGTTTTCTTGCCTGTTCCAGTGTCACACTCATCAAAAAAAAATTGGGCAGAGCAACAGAAGGCTTTTGAGTAGAGTGTGGAAAATGAGATTGATATCAAGGCAGTTCAGACTGGATTGCATGTGGAAATAATGGATTCTATTGTGTTTCTTGATATGCGAGTAATAGAGTAAGTGAAAGTGAGTGACTGTGGTACTACAGTAGTTAAAAACACTTGACTCAGGAGGTTACAGACTCACGATTGAGCCCATCAGGGAGCATTAGTAAAGACATCCAGCCTTAATTCCTCAACCACACTCTGTCTGTTTCCACCCCCATTCAAATAGGGACAAATTATGGCACTCGAGCAGTGCATTATATCCATAATATATCGAATCTGGAGGTTTGCACCTCAAACTTTATAGTTCCATGCAGATGATTACAGTGGACTTGAGATCATAACATGTGACATTCCGGTGTCTAAAAAATTACTCCCCTGATATCTTTTGTGAAACATTAATCAATAACACAAATGCACTTAATAGAATTGAATACACAGATAACGTCGATTTGCAGGTTGAGATTCTAACAAAAGTCTTCCTTGAATGCTTAGATAGTTGTGCACCCATTGTAACAAGAAAAATAACCCGCCCCTCAGCCCCGTGGCTAACTAATGACATCAAAGAGGCAATGCAAATCAGAAATCAAATACAAAAAGAGCTAAAGATGAATAGATATGATATGACTCTCCGAGAACGTTATAAAGCAGAAAAGAAACGTGTCAGATCTCTCATCAGTGTAAGTAAAAAAGACTTTTACAAAAAACAATTTAATGACTCTAGACATGATACAGCAGCAACATGGAATGTGATAAGAAGCATGATACCAAATGAAAAGAGTACCTCAGAAAGTTATGAAAATATTACGGAGTTGAAAGACAAAGCAGAAAACTTTAATATCTATTTTGCTAACGTTGGCAAAAATACATATGAAAAAACTCAAGAAAACATCAACTCAGTGAATATGAGTAATTGCTTAAATGACAATTCTTCCAATGTAAACACAAGAGAGTACTTCAAGATAAATCCTATCGATTGTGCTACCCTAATTCTTACCATAAAGAGCCTAAGAAACTCTGGCTCTTATGGTTCAGATGGTATACCATTTCAGTTCATCAAAGATGCTCTACCCATGATTGCATCCTATATTCTAACTATTATGAACACTTCCATTGTTACTAAAAAGTTTCCTGACTCTTGGAAAATATCACATGTAATACCTCTGCATAAAAAGGGGGACAGAGAACAAACAAAACAAACAAACAAACAAACTTTATTTCCATTTCAATACAATGGGTATTCGTCAGCCAGGGCAAGCCCCAACCCCCCACTGTGGTGTCCAACCACAGCAGTTCCTGCCAGCAAACAGCTTAAACTCTCGGTCTTGGACGGGAACCGATCTTTCGACCTCGTGAATGCGAAGCCAGCGCGTTACCACAAACTATCGTCCCATTTCCCTGCTACCCAATTTTCTCTAAAATATTAGAAAAAATTGTTGCATGCCAACTTATGTCATATTTAGAATCAAATAGACTATTAAGTATTAACCAACATGGTTTCAGACCGAAACTTTCGACGGAAACTGCACTGCTTAAAGTTACGAATAGTATATATAATAATATAGATATGAAAAAAATATCTTTGCTAATTTTATTAGACTTATCAAAAGCCTTCGACAGTGTAAACCATGAAATTCTTTTAAGTAAATGTATTAACTTGTATATTGATCCAAACTGGTTTAGCGAGTATCTACCTAACCATAAACAGTCCATACGTCTTAACAACATTATCTCTGTGCCAAAAAATGTATCATTTGGTGTTCCACAGGGATCAGTACTTGGTCCTATCCTCTTCTCCATTTACGTAAATGATCTATCTTCTTTCATTTCTAACTGTCTAGTCGTACAATATGCAGATGACACTCAACTACTCCTTAGTGGTGATATTAATAATCTCCCAGAGCTAACTTTAAGAGCAGAAAACACTCTCAAAAATTAAAACCTATTTCCAAGAAATTGGGCTGTTAATTAACGAAAGTAAAACACAGTGCATATTTATTGGTTCAAGGTTCCACATAGCACAAATTCCAGAAAACACAACAATTAATTTTTGTGACAATATTATCACACCTAGCAAAACAGTCAAAAACCTAGGAATTCACTTTGATAACCACATGTTGTTTGATTCCCACATAGATAAAGTATGCAAAAAGGTTACAGGAACATTAATGTACTTATCACGTATAAAAGACAATTTTGAGACTACCACTCGAATAACTGTTGTTGAATCTCTAGCCCTAAGTCACATTAATTACTGCACAACTGTTTGGGGAGCTACCACTAAGACTCAGATAAACAGAATACAGAAGCTTATTAATTTTGCAGCTCGAGTTGCCCTGGGAGGAATAAGAAAATATGACCACATCACACCAGCTCTCAATAAACTTGGGTGGCTGCGGGCAGAAAATAAGGTCGCTTATGCTATTTATGTTTTTGTATTCAAAATTTTGGACCATCATTATCCTAGCTGGCTATTTGATTTAAAAACAGTCAGGGATATAAGGGGAACCAACACAAGACAGAGCAGTGAGCTCTTTATTCACAGAACAAACACAGAAGCAGGTTCAAAGAGGATCACTATCAAAGGGCCAACACTCTGGAATAATATTCCAGAGCATCTTAAAAATGCATCCTCCTTCACAGCTTTCAAAGGCAAACTATATAGTTTTCGTTTGGACAAATAGTTGCTGCTCATTAAGAACTAATTATTCTCATTGTAAGGAAACAAATATGGAAATGATGCCGATAATAACGATCCTGTATCTAGTGGCATACTTACTACTTTATTCTTAACATTATTGTTAACATTTTTATTACAGCATTATTATTTTTTATTGAAGCTACATTTAATTTAACTATATGTCTAACCCTCTTATTTATTAGTTTAATTACATGTCTACTTATAAGTTACTATTAATGTTGAATAACCATTGTACAAAATGGAAATAAATGTTTGTTTGTTTGTTTGTTTGTTCACCATGATAGTATCAGTATGTATGGTTTCCAATTGTTATAGCTACACTTGGTAGATTTTAAGTATATTAATATTCCTTTTATGATCAAGTGTACAGTGAAAATTTTTATACCCTACCTAAAGAAGACTCTCCCTGGTGCTTCAAGAATTTCTTCTTCGTTTTCCTCTGTGTGTTGTAATAGTCAACTACGTTGGGCAGAGAGAGGACTGGGAATGCCCTCTTGTATTTTCCTCCACAAAGAGCTAACTTTTTTTGCTTTGACTCAGCCATACCCCTTATAAGGAGGATCATGTCTTTTGTATATAGATATAGATAGCTAGATCTAAAGAAGTTAGTTTTCATAGACATGATCAGATGTCTTTTGTCTTATATATATATATATATATATATATATATATATATATATATATATATATATATATATATATATATATATATATATATATATATATATATATATATATATATATATATATATATATAATTTTTTTCTCTCTCTCTCCGCTGGTAAAGATTCAGTTTTAATGTGAAGATGCTGTCCTAGATGTTAATAAGATTTTATGGGTTATATCTCTTAGTTGATTCATTGCTATGATCAAATGTCTGTCTTTTGTAATTATAATTTTATGGCAAGGAATTGGGTACTTTTTTGCTGGTGAAAATAGTTTTAATATGAGGATGCTTTCCATGATGTTGATTTGATTTTACATGTTATATCTCCAGGGTGTTATGATAATGGAAGTTGAGCCCGACATTGACGTTGAAGATGATCAAAGTGGCAATCAAAGAAATACTCCTCAGAAAACTCCACCTCAACCTTCGCCCAACATAGTGTTTGATACAGATCCAGCTTTTTTCTCTCCTGACGAAAAGCTGAAAGTTGGTGTTATAAGAGAGGAAGATGGAACTCAGGTGTTTTTGTGCATGTATTGCAGAATAAGGTGTGAATCGGCGTTATCATTAAAAATGCACGTTCGCGTGTACCACATGCCCATATTAGTTTACGATAATGGACTTGGTACGGTAGAGACAAGATATCGCATGGGTATAAAGTTACAAAATACGACTGCCACCGAATTCTCCACAACAGCAAAACCTTTTGCTTGTCTGTTTTGCGAGTCGTCTTACAAGCTCCAGAGTTCGTTACAGTCACATTTTAGGGAGCACCACAGTCCTCATAAGCCCTTCCAGTGTTTGGAATGTAAGGAGGGTTTCAGACGTCCCATTGAGCTCTCTAGACATCGATTGTATAGATGTCCTGTGAGAAAAAATTCCTTTTCGTCCTCTAGAAAAGAGAGGTGAAAGCAATCAGATATCAGCACGCCATTAACTTGTATTTTTGAATCAAATAAAAAATATTGTTATCAAAGATGCTTTTATCATGATGTGATTGAAATGAGCTTCATTACTGAAATAAATGTCATATTTTATATCCATGGCACAGGAGAAGTCATTGTCTACATAATGTTATTATGACATTTTTCATTTCAGGAAAAGAAAATGAAGTAGACGACATTGTAGTTATGATATTATTCAGAAAGCAGACATTTATCTGTCTTTTAAAATACATTCATAACCATGTACAAATTAAATATAAAGAATTTTTTGTAAACTATTTTCTAAAAGACAGTAGTGACCGTATTTTATACGCTTGGCTGATAGTATCCTTGTCTTTAAAGTAAGGATACACATTTGGATTGTACAGTCTCTCAATATCTGTAGATCTTCGGTTGTACTAATTATTTCATAGTGAGGCATTGTTAGTATAGTACTAAAATAAGTTTTAATTTGCATGTACTAATTGCATTATTTTTATGTGTTGCCATATACAGCAGAAACTTGTTGGATGGTCACTATGAAAAATAAAATTGTTCTTGTTATATATCGACTCTAATTATGTATCATATTTGACCGTCATGGCATAGTGGTAGAACGCTCGTCTGTGTCCATTCCCATAATGGGGACTAATAGTGATGTAAAACATGAAAAAAATGCGTTCTGCTAATTGGAGCATTAAGAAGGGCATCCAGCTTTTAATCTGTGTACACCCTTTTATGGGGACTACTAGTGACATTTAAAACGTTAAAAAAAATATGTTTTTAATTGGGGACAGTGGAAGCACTGGTTAGAGCACTCAACTCGGGAGGTGACAGACCTGTAATCGACCCCATGATAGGATGTTAGGAAGAATATCCAGCTTTAATTCCCTTGCTTCAACCTATCTGTGCCCTACCATATAATGGGAATTAATAGTTACACCAAACCTAAGGAAATGAGCTGTTAATACATTCAGAAAACATATGTATCCCGCACTATGCTGATATTTTACTGAAACTGTTGAAAAATTAGGAACATATGAAACATATTATCAATTTTCAATATTAACTAAATCACTATATATTCTGTGATGTTCAGTGGCATAAAGAATATAGCCCAGTAACTCTAAGTTGTAATTCCGTAGTGCATGGAGTAAAGTATTTGTAATTACCTGATTGTACTTTTAGAAAAGAGCCCAATGCTAATAACACCCTGTCTCTTGCTGTTTCATTTTTTTGCTCACTAAACTTATCATATCTATCCTTAAAACTATGAATGCAGTTAGTATTAACTACTTCCTCACTTAGCATATTCCATTCATTACCTATTCTTACTCTACAAGTGTTCTTCCTTACATCCTGCAAAGAAGTTTTTCTTACAATGTTTCAGACTATGACCTCAGGTTCTAGAACCACGTAAATCAAAATATCACTTCCTGTCCACTCTTTCAAAACCAAGAGGAACTTTGAAATCATTACCAACTATCTCCCTCATCCTTCTAGCTTCGAGTGATGGAAAGTGTATCTCTCTCAGTGTCTCCTCATAATTGAATTACATATCTGTATCACCATTTTTGTAAGCGTCATTATTAGATTCCTGTTTCATCATTGTATCCTTTTATCTGTAAAAAAAAAAATTGACAGAATTATTATGTACTGAAACTGGTTAATGCTCAAGTTCATTTCTCAATCATTTGCATTTCATATTCACGTATGTTCATGAGGGAACCACCGTATGGTAGAGGTAGAATCCTAGACTTGGGAGATGATGGCAGGGTAATGAGAAAGGCGTCCAGCCTTAGTTCCCCAACTTCTGTCTGTCTGTATCCACTCCCAAATGGGGATTTATAGTGGCACAGAAAACGCAAAAAAAAATCACGTGGGGACTACAGCATCTCAGTAGAAGAGCACCTGAGTCAGGAATTGCCAAGACTGGCAATGCAGGTTTGAACCAGCCATGAAGCATTAGGAAGTGCATCCTACCTTAATCCCCTAGCTCCAACCTGTGGCTACCCACAATCAAATGGGGACTGATTGTAACACATAGCTTAATAAAATTCGTCAATCGTTGTATCTTTTCTTTTGAAATAGTCGAGTAAAATATTGCCCACATTCAGGTTTTTGCAATTTATTGTTTTTGACTGCCTATGATAAACCTTTAAAAAGTTAATGTGCTATATATTTATCAGATGATTCAAAGATTGTGAAGAAAGTAAGAGATGAGACCAATGGTAGCGAGCTTCAGAAAGACCTAGATAGTCTGCATGAGCGGTCAGAAAAGTGGCTAATGAAATTCAATACTACCAAATGTAAGGTAATGAGAATGGATACAAGTGCAAGAATACCCAAGCTTGAATACTCAAAGAGACAGAGAATGAGAGAGATCTAGGAGTACAGATACTGGCAGATTTGTCTCCAGAAATGCATATAAGTGGCATAGTAAGGGCAGCATATGCTTTCTAAGCTAAAGTAAGGGTAGCCTTCAGGCACATGGACAAGGAAATGTTTAGAAAATGTTTATGTAGCCTCTGTGAGGCCAAAGATTGAATATGCAACCCCTTTATGGAATCCGCTTGTGAAAAAGCACATAGTTAAGGTGGGAAAAGTTCAAAGACATGCTACGAAATTGGTGCCAGAAATATGCAATCTCAGTTATGAAAAGAAGCTGAGGGAATTAGACTTACCATCACTCGAAGCTAGAAGAATGGGGGATATGGTGACGGTTATTAAATTCCTTCATGATTATGACAGAGTAGATAGGGATAGATATTCTGATGTGGCTAGCTAGAGGTCAGACTTTGAAATTTCGTAAGATAACTTTTTTGCAGGATGTAAGAAAGTACTTTTTAGTGTAAGAGTAGTTGATGATTGGATTGGCTAAGCAAGGAGGAGGTTAGTGCTCACTCAATCTATAGTTTTAAGGATAAGTACAGTATATGGAACCGACAGGGAGTTACGAGCATGGGACTTTCCCGTAAGCACAATTAGGTAATTACCTTATATGTGAATACTAAATCAAGCAGCGATGGCTCATCCCCACCCCTGGCCCTAGTTGGTTCCAGTACATGTTGGTGTAGGAAATTCCCTTGTACTCAATCTAGGAATCTTGCCCCGAATGAGTCCGCACCACTGTGTGGGTCAAGATTAATCCAATCT
>JAXCGZ010019266.1:67500-70000 GCA_037179515.1 Halocaridina rubra
TTGAACCAAAATATATTTGTAGAGCAGTAGGAAAATTTTGCACAATAATGCCACTTTATCACTATGAAAGGAAACGTTCATTTCAAACGCTGTTCAAGTTGAACCAAATTATATTTGTAGAGTAGTAGGAAAATTTTGCACAAGAAGAAGAATGACACTGGCTTTATTACTATGAACGGAAACGTTTTATTTCAAACGTTTTCAAGTTGAACCAAATTATATATGTAGAGTTATTGGATTCCAGTATTCGGTATTGGTCAGGGATGGTCGAGACACATTTTCAATTTGGCCTAGAGAGAAACCATTAGTTAGTAGTCACCGTGGCTCAAGCGGTAGCGTCTGAGACTTTGAGGCGACAGGTCGAGGGTTCGCGTCCCGTCACGGTCTGAGGTTAGCAAGGGCATGCACTCAGGGTCACGATTACATCTGCCAAAACAAGTCCTTCGCAAGAAGGCAACCGTCCTAGCCCTTGGTAGAAAAGGGAGTCCGTGACGTAAAACCTGAACGAGAAACCATTTATTACAAACAATAGATACACTCCTTGGTGAAAATGAGTATATGTTGATGCAGTATTTTTTTCTTTTTTAATGTTTGTTTTGATTTTCTATTTGCCATTAGATGCTGCTTGAGATGAATCGATTGTGTATCGAAATACTTGTTTCATTTGTAAGGTAAAATGAGGTAAGACAATAGTTTCCATAATCAATACTTTAATTACAGAACTAAGACACCGACATCAAAATGGCTCAAAGGGCCATTTTTTGTGTGCTTATAAGTGGTATATCTGTATTTTCTTGTGTATGAATATATGTATAAATAAAAGTCACCAGATTTTATTTTTGACCAAATATTTTGCGTTCAAGGAGAGGAAAATTTCTTCTCATTCTGTCATTAAAATTTCAGAATAAAAAAAAAATTGAAAACTATTCTGGGGTATTTCTCAGAACGACTATAATAAATATCTCCGTTCATTTTACTGCAATTTCCCAACATCACTCGTGGATGAATTCCACACTTAATTCAAATCCTTGCTTATAGGCATTTACAATTGTCAAATAAACGTATTTTCTGGAGAAATTCATTTTCGAAGCCGGTGACGTATGGAGTTGGTGAAGTTCTCTCTCTCTCTCTCTCTCTCTCTCTCTCTCTCTCTCTCTCTTTCCATGATATTCTTGGTATATCTAACACAATACTTTTTCCATTTCTCCCCTTCCTGTATGGGTATTCACAAACATATCTGCCGAAAAAGTGTTCTCATAGCTCTGTGCTTTACATCAATCTCTGTTATTGCAGACGCCAGGAACCAAACTAGCAGGAGGGGGCGGAAGGAAGGCAGTTTCTGTCAGTGGCAAAGAAGAAGAGAAGGGAAAGCCTCTACCAGTGGGGATAAAATTTGTTTTGGCCCAACGGATTTAGGGATTTTTTTTTTATCTTGAAATTTTCGATTGCATTACTTTATTTCTCCTTTTTTCTCTGTTTTTTAACTTCTTTTTGTTCTTCTTTTTCTTCTTCTTCTTCTTCTTCTTCTTCTTCTTCTTATTATTATTATTATTATTATTATTATTATTATTATTATTATTATTATTTTAGCAAGTAATAACACTTGTAATCAATATAAACGCATTACCTCACTCAAGATTCGACCCTGAGACGTTATAGATATCAATTCTAAAGTCAGAGTTTCAACCACTGAGCCAGTTCGACAGTCAGAAGTAGCCAACTAGCCATACGGAGTCGCGACTCGTACGGAACAAGTTAACGAGAACTGTGTCTCTTGCACAAAGACTAAAGTGAATTTTACAGTTTCCACCCAACTGCAGACATCTTCCAGTGATATCCTTATAAATCTACTACCTCGCTTTTATATTCTCAAACGTCTCAAGATCGAATCCTTTATTGGGTTAAATGTTTATACTGCTTACAAGAGTTATTGCTAGCTAGACTTATTGAATATATATACCCAGCCCCTAAGAAAGTCTTCGACGTTAGTTCTTGCATTTTCTAAGCAATAGGAGACATGACCAAGGCCGTTATAATCCTCCACAAATTGTAACGTCTGTCTCCGAGAACATCTCGCTCGAAACAGAAAAAGTAAATACAAATCTCTAGAACCGACAGAGGGGGAAATCAAAGCTCTGTTTATCTTCTTCACTATCGGCTCTCTCAGCATCCGATCCAAAAGAGAGAGAGAGAGAGAGAGAGAGAGAGAGAGAGAGAGAGAGAGAGAGAGAGAGCATGTCTGAAAGACAGATTTATGTCTTCTCAAGGGATTTGTCATAGTGATACTATTTCTGTTACTTAAAGGAGGAGGAGGAGGAGGAGGAGGAGAGAGAGAGAGAGAGAGAGAGAGAGAGAGAGAGAGAGAGAGAGAGAGAGAGAGAGAGAGAGAGAGAGAGAGAACATATCGAGTGAAAAAGGAGACTGAAAAATATACTATATATATATATAATATATATATATATATATATATATATATATATATATATATATATATATATAT
>JAXCGZ010019266.1:72500-73857 GCA_037179515.1 Halocaridina rubra
GATTATTTTACAGATTTTTTACTTTAAAAGATTTGTGATATAATCGTCTTTGAGGAATAGGGAAGATTTTGATAGATGAGGAACGGAACAATTGAGTGTGTAGATATTTGGAGAATCAGTGTTTATGATATTTAAAAGAATGCTGCTTGCCGTTATATGTGTCCCTATGAATCCCCATTCGAATGGGAATGGACAAAGAGAGGTTGGAGTTGGGAAAGAAAGCTGGATGCCCTTTCTAAGGATTCGCATATTTTTTATTTGCAAGTATTTAGGTATTGCAATACTTTGTGTTAGTTCAAATATTCAGACTCAAATTTTCATCAGCTATTTTTTTTTCTAACATATATATGACTTACTTTATTTACAGTTTTACAAACACACGCAAACTTGAGCACACACTGATGTACATATGTATGTTTATAAAAAAAACAAAACTTGCGATCGTTGCTTTGCATCTGAAAGTATGAAATCTATCGGGTAATCATTGTGCATATTTCTAACTGCGTGTCTTTTACTATACGAAAACACTCAAATCATATATGTGTCCCATGCATGCGTTTATATGCCTCGAGGCTGCGTTCTTTTTCATAAAAATAGCGTACCTAAAGACATCCTAACGTGTAAAAAACGCAATCATGTCTATCTTCTGCATCATTATCAAACTACATCAAAGAATCTGTCGTTTTCTTTCTTCACAAGTGACAAATGTAAACCTCTGTTATTGTGTTAAGCCGATTAGTTGATTGACTCTGCAGCAGTGATACGCAGCCTTTTCTGTGCCCTACAACCTTTGGAAATGTTTCAGCTTCTTTAAGCAGATTTAAAACTTCCGTAAGAGTAGCACGGCAAGTCTTATCTGTGTGTGTGTGCATGGGTGTTTTATGTATGTATGTATGTATGTATGTAATGACTCGTGACATATTAGACAAATGGAGACAAACCGCTCTATCGCTCTTCGTGAAATTCCAGCATCTGAGGGTAGGAACCCCTGCTCTATAGACTTCCCAGTAAAATGGAAGTCTCAGCTTCTTTAAGCAGATTTAAAACTTCCGTAAGAGTATCACGGCAAGTCATATCTGTGTGTGTATGTATGTATGTATTTATGTATGTATGTATATATGTATGTATGTATGTATGTATGTATGTATGTATGTATGTATGTATGTATGTATGTATGTATGTATGTATGTATGTATGCTCTTAATTTTATATGTATATATGCGTGTATATTTTTGTTATTTCTTTTAATATTTGTAATTTGTTAATTTATGTATTTATTTATCTATACATATTCATTGTTTTATTCATCGTGCGTATATTTGCTTACCCACTCCATCTCTTTCTACATAAGCAGCAA
>JAXCGZ010019267.1:0-27500 GCA_037179515.1 Halocaridina rubra
TGGTCAAGACTAGAGCTACTGGAAGCACGTCCTCACTGGATGAACCCAGGAACTAAACTGACATGAAAATGTCAAGTAATTACCACTTCATTCACCGTAATTTATCTATCACTTTCACATAAATTTACATAGCATGCTGTTATTTATGAAGTAAAAGGGTGGTTTGTTAAGGACAGGGAGGGTTTATACAGTGTAAACGTAAAAATAAATTAAAATATCTATGTACATATAGGCTGATCCTACTTCGCGGTTTTCCTGTCTCGCACCGGATCCCGGAACCGAACTACCGCGATAATGGGGGGATTACTGTGTATATATATATATATATATATATATATATATATATATATATATATATATATATATATATATATATATATATATATATATATAATATATATATATATATATATATATATATAGATGTTCCGGTTTTACGTCACGGACTCCCTTTTCTACCAAGGGCTAGGATGGTTGCCTTCTTACGAAGGACTTGTTTTGGCAAATGTAATGGTTACCCTGAGTGCATGCCCTTGCTAACCTCAGACCGTGACGGGGCGCTAACCCTCGACCTGACGCCTCAGAGTCGCGGACGCTACCGCTTGAGCCACGATATATATATATATATATATATATATATATATATATATATATATATATATATATATATATATATATATATATATATATATATATATATATATATATATATATATATATATATATATATATATATATATATATATATATATATATATATATATATATATATATATATATTGCATTAATCTTAGACTGGCATCAACCAGAAAATGGTCAAGTGAACTTTAAGCTGCATCTTGTACCATATTTACATATATGAAGCTATCTATCATTTATTACCTCAACAGCCCATAGTCAAGCTATGATTTGTGCCAATTTACCTCACCTAACAATGTATACTAATTATTATGTCTTTTATTTAGGCAGGCAACATTTATCAGCTAAAATACCTTTTCCTGCCACACTTAGCAGGGTTTTCTAACATAAACCATAAGAAAAAAATGACAACATAGGTATTAACTAACACAATGACTCTTTCAAACCACCATAATTCTTTCACATTATGCAAATGCTCACTGTAGCACGAATAACAGATATAAGTAAAATAAATCTATAAATATTTGAAGACTACCATCAAACTAAACACGGATATGCTTCAGTTGTTAACCTTGCTGATTAAGATGGCAGTCTTTGAAAGTATATGGAGTTACTATACTGTACCTACAAAATTATCATCAATTTATAGTTTTCAGGATTTTTAAAAATAAAAACAGCAATATTATAGCGACAAGAATAAAATAATAATAATAATAATAAGACGAAGAAAAAGAAGAAGAACTCCAACATTCATCATAATACTTACTGTAACAGTTATATCTTTAATTTGGGTTTTCACACACCAAACATTTTCCCAGGTTGAGTAAAACAAGGAAATAAAGTTCTACTTACAGCAAAGGGAGTCTTCACCATCAGGAGATGTAACAGCAGCCACAGCAGATACTCCTGTGAATGGCTGAACATAATTGGAGGGGAAGACACCAATGACGCCACCCACCGTTCCCTTCCACCATGCAGCATCCTCCTTATCTATTACAGATATAATGGCACCAGCTTCAAATGTAAGTTCATCGTCATTCATGGCAGTATACGGGTATAGAGCTTCTACTTGTTCAGCAAAGCCTGAAGAGCAAAACACGGCTTATATTAAACATATTCAATGTTACACTTATATTAAATAAAACATAGTATGAATAAAATATTTACTGGGACCACGGTAGCAAAACTGGTATCCTAGCCATGTAGTTGACAGACCAACAATCAAGTTCACCTTGGGGCAATAGGAAGGGAATCCAGCCTTAATTCTGCAGCCAAAATCTGTGTCTACCCTCATTATGGGAATCAATAGCAATAAAAAACGAGAATTTTATGTATAAAATATTGTATTTCCTAAAGACGTACATAATATATATAGGTGCAAATAAACAATAGGGAGATAACATGAGAGAGTCTGAGACTACAATATTCATACTGTTCACCTAGCTATTACTAAACAAAAGGATTGAAAGAAATCATCCATTAAAAAAAAAAAGTCTTCCATGATTATAATTAAGTCTCTTAACATCAATATTTCTTTTATCGCCTTAAATTTAATTTTCTTAAATGCTTGGAACTCTAACTCTGATTAAGATGATGGGATACTTTTTTTTATGATTGTGACACCAAGATGTGCAAAAGAAAAAAGAAATCTAACCTCACTGGGCCTGGCCACGAAGAAAAAAACTAGAGAGAAACGGAGATATAGAGTCCTGTGACTTGTCAGATGTGACGGGATAAGAAGATATGTAACGAATATCCAAGAAAATTCAGTGTTGATTACAAGTGTAATGAAAGTATGGAGTTTGAATGACTGTCCTCACCTCTACTATCAGTTAGTTTGAGGAACAAAAGAAAATCAGAAAATGAAAAATTAAAAGTTCCCTGGTCCCATTTCCCATTCAAGTGTCTCAAAAATAACATTAAAAATTTTTCATCAAATATAATTCCATATCCTACAAAAAGTAGCATAAGGGCTGCAACACTGCTAACAAAGAAATAAGACAACAGGCTTTCTGCATACCAGCCTCACCTCTTCTAACGAATGGTGTAAGGCAAGAAAAGAAATCCATTATGTCTTCTAGTCTCTCCCTATTATCAAAAGGGCATACCATCACCAATAATAATAATAATAATAATAATAATAATAATAATAATAATAATAATAATTATAATTTTTAATCATTCTATTACTGGGCTGTTTAATAGTCTCAATATGATAATTTTCCACTAAAATACAGAATTTATACTTTTTCACAAGCCGTACATTTATTTTAGGGTGAATTTGCTTTCTGTACTAATTGGTAAAAATAAAAAATATTGGGTAAACATGTTTTTCTCGGGAAAAGGTTAATATAGTTTGCATTATTTCTTAATTCCTACCATTTGATGCATCATTTGGCCCCTCCATTGGCTCATCAGTTGGGGGCGTTATTGTGACTTGGGCCACTGGAGTGATATTTGTAGGAGTGATTGCTTCATCTGGAGGTGCCTCTTCTCTGTTGGTAAGTTCCATTGACACAGGAGTAGACCGTGAAGAACCACCCAGTACTTTGACATACGTTGCTGGGAACCAACCAATTTGACGTTTCTTACCCTTGGCCTGAAATAATGAAACAATCATGTAAGCAATATTCAAATGATGTATGGCTTAGTAATCGTCAGTCAATCAATAACTAAAGTAGAATTTAGCAAACCCATTAAATGGTAATGTGGTTATTTCAACAGTATTGAAGTCATTCTTGAATCAATTGCACTTAATGCTCTCGAGATTTTCCATTAAATGTCAGCCTGTCTCTCACTTATGTACTCCACCATTGATGCCTTACACTAAGGTTGTAAGGAAGTACAGTATATGTTGTTTATTATGTATGCAAATATCAGTTTTAAAACTGGAAAAAAAAGAACTAAAAATATGTACCTGAAGTTCTCCTTCCCACCAACCAGATGCTGTCTTTTTTCTGATCATTACAAGCTGGCCACGCTGTAAACTTAGCTGGTTACTGCTCGTAGCATCGTAAGGAGCAATAACTGATGCTATTTCTGGTTTTTTTCCTTTTCCACTCTGAAAAGTAAATGAGAGTACTTAATACAAATACTGCATTTCTATTACATAGCAAAATCAAGCTGCTTTGACGGTCACCTATAAAAAATGGAGTCGTGGATTGTGTATAACTGAACAAAGTATCTAAGATATACTTAATTATCTCGTACAATCTTCTAAATGAAAAGCATAATTGATACGTACCAGTACAACATGTACTCATTATTCAAGAAAGCAGCATATCGTATTAATACATGTCAAAAAAAAAAAAAGTCTGCTGACAAAGAAAGGATGACGAGAGAGATGTTTCAGCAATGCCAAAAAAAGTGAAATTTAATGTAAAAAAAAAAAAAAAAAAAAAAAAAAAAAAATTGCATGCTTATAAACAGTAAGAAACGATACACATGCAAATATTCAATGGAGAAATGAATTACCTATAGTCAGTTACAGCAGAACTAATAATCAAAGTTTCATAACTTCCGCAGACTTACTAGAAGTCAAGCATTTTTCAAAAATTATATATTATATTGATGAAAAAACCTAATAAAGTCTTTTACCCATTCATTTCTTGAGGCCTTCTAAATTACAAAAAAAAAAAAAAAAAAAGACAAAATGCCTCTTTTACTTTACTGTTGGTAACAAGAACAATGAAACCATTGATATCAACAATAAAATAATAATAATAATAACAATAATAATAATAATATAATAATAATAATAATAACAACAGCATTCATTAAAAGTTGCAATATAGAATTAATCTCTTCTTAAAATCTATAAAAGTAAAAATATAAAACCTGCTCTTTGACTGGGTAATTATACTTATTTTGCAAAAATTACACACTGAGAGTATATATCTATCTATCTATCTATGCATGTATGTACGTATGTATGTATATACAAGGGGTCCCCACTTTACGTCAGGGTTCTGTTCCTGACAGCTGACTTAAGTCGAATATATATATATATATATATATATATATATATATATATATATATATATATATATATATATATTATATATATATATATATATATATATATATATATATATATATATATAATATATATATATATATATATATATATATATATATATATATATATATATATATATATATATATATATATATATATATATATATATATATATATATATATATATATATATATATATATATATATATATATATATATATATATATATATTATATATATTATATATATTATATATATATATATATATATATATATATATATATATATATATATATATATATATATATATATATATATATATATATATATATATATATATTATATATATTATATATATTATATATATATATATATATATATATATATATATATATATATATATATATATATATATATATATATATATATATATATAATTGAATTACGTCTAATATTTAAACTTTTAATGAATGACAAAACTACTTCCTCTTGTATATAAATACTGTACATAATGAAAAAAGATTATGAATGTTTACTGCAAAATGAAGGAAACAGATAATTTAAAAAAGTTATCACATAAAAAGTAAGAGTGCTTTTATTAAAAAAAAAAAATCAACAAATTTTTTAACCACAAAGCCATACAATGCCACGGAAAGTAATAGTACGAAGTGCATAATTAGTCAGGCAACTAAATATATTTTCCTTTACTTTTTTCTACTTTTTTAAAGAAAGAATGCCATAAAAAAGTAAAAGTAGTAAGTGCATAATTAGTCAGGCAGCTAAATATGTTTTACTTTACTCTTTCTATATTTTAGGAAAGAAATGATGTGGAAGGAAAAGTGCGGCATGAGATCCAAAAAGATACCTTTGGGGACCTGGGTGATTTAGCAATTTCCATTACCTCCTGATAAGCAGTAACAAAAAACAAGGGTTAGTAAGAGAAAATATCTAAAAATTATATATATATATATATATATATATATATATATATATATATATATATATATATATATATATATATATATATATATATATATATATATATATATATATATATATATATATATATATATATATATATAGTATAGAAATTACTTTGCAATGCATACTACCTATGCAAGGCTATGAAAGTCATGATACTATATTATATATTAGAAATATACTGTACTTAAGTTTCTTTTCTCTAAATTTGCACTATAGGTAATAAGATGTATGGAGTCAGCAATGAAATATGTAGGTAAATTAAATATCATATTTCCTTACAAGTACGAATAAAGAAAAATTTACATATATATATATATATATATATATATATATATATATATATATATATATATATATATTATATATATATATATATATATATATATATATATATATATATATATATATATATATATATATATATATATATATATATATATATATATATATATATATATAAGCAATCGATACAATGTGAAGTACAAATAACTTTATAAATATGGATAACTTAAAATCATCTGAATGACTGCAAGTTCAAATAACAGTGAAACAGGCTTTGACTCATAAGACAGGAACTTCATAATAACCACAAAGTCACAACTGTTGTCACTTTTTCTATTTGCTTTCTTTTTCTCTCCTGAATTAGGCTTTCTATGAGGTCTGCCTGTGCAGACAGGATAACCTTCCTCCCTCTCACTCGAATGAGATTTAATATACAGTGTATATATATATATATATATATATATATATATATATATATATATATATATATATATATATATATATATATATATATATATATATATATATATATATATATATATATATATATATATATATATATATATATATATATATATATATATATATATATATATATATATATATATTTATTTATTTATTTTTTTTTTTCCCATAAAATTTACATTAATATTGCCTGACTTCCTGCCTTTGATTCCCTGAGGGGCAAAATTCAATCCATAATCATTCAGGGCTAATCAATATTATAAGGGACTACTTAAGAGAAGGCAGGAGGAGGTGCTTATTTATAGACATAGAAGTATCGTCTCTAAAGTATTGTAAGTACTGGTGACTGGCTAATTAGGTATCAGTGCAAAACTGAAGATATAACGTAATGAGGAAATAGTAACGGCAGTCTATCTTTTCCAACAGTGGTCATACTGTTATGGCCTTCAGTGTAACTGTGACAAAACCATCTCAAAAATACTGTCACCAGCAAATATATAACTATAAAAGTAACATTCCATACCTGAAACTCTCCTAAAAGATAAGTACTGTGCTGACTTCAGTTAAAGCTATGGTGAGTATACTATTTATATCTACTATACTACAGTAAAGTCTGCATGCAGAAAATGAGAAGGATACTTCAAATACACTGACATTGTTACAAAAATACAAAATGTACAACACTGAAATCTCTAAAAGAGCATAAACACACAGAGGTGATATACTATTGAGGTAGAAATAAGAAAGTCATTCAATACTCTTCCAATCTGGGAGAGGCTATATGAAGCTCCCAGTACTATACTGGGCTAAGAGCCAATACTGCAAAGTGACAGAAAGCACGCTTAAAATTTCGCAACTTTAAAACTTGACACCTCAGTAGCCGCTCAGTTTATCTTGATGTCACACTTAAAGAATAAAAATCACAATAAAATTAGCGGCTACCAAGATATCAAAATTTTAAAGTTGCAAAACTTTAAACACGTTTTCTGGCATTTTGTAGTTTTAGCATTTAGATAAGTATACAGTAATACTAGGCACCTCATATTACAGTTACTTTAAACTATATGTAACTTATGATGTCAATGAACAAACATAGTCATCTCAAAAAAGAGTAACTGCAGGCAGAAAAGATTTATAATAGTGAAAACTTCAATTGCAAAACACAACAACTGAAATTAATTGAAACAAAGAGAAGACGGGATCATCACCCTGAGTGCATTCTTCCCCAGGAAACGAAAACATACCAATACTATGCAAAGTGCTAAGAGTACCTAAAAATAACAATTCTGCAGAAACAATAATAATAATAGGAGTATGTAGAAGCAGAATTAACAGAAAAGCATTAGGTAAGGTAACAAGAAAATCTAAGAGTATTGTAATTCCAAAGATGCAAAGTTACATATTTGTACAGGCACATATAGATTTTACAAGCTAAAAAGAAAAACCCTAGTGATTACACTATTATCATCTGAGTATTGTCTTTAAGCATAAAATACATTAGTTTACACTTGTTCGATAAGGCTCTGATGCTTTGATATTTCTATGAAGTCAGCATACAGTGACTTATTAATCACGTTCAGTTCAAACATTTGAATATCATACAATACACTCAGGGTAACGAGTACACATGCCAAAACAAGGCATCTGTCCTAGCCCTTAGTAGAAAAGGAAGTTCGAGAAGTAAAACCGAATCATCAATCACTTATTAGTCTTGCATTACAAAATTTAATAAAATCAAGATGAGTAAATTAAAGAGATTCTGTACATAACACTACCTCTTTTGGTTAATTCTTTCGCCTTCATGACTTTACAAGTGGACAAAAGATATATCATCTCAATGACATCTTAAAAAAAAATGATAAAAGTAAAGTTTGCAAAAATGTTTATAGTGCCCTCATATCTTTTATTAGCCAAAAAAATTCTAATACCTTTGAAAGTCAAATGAATCTCTTATAACACAGAAAATATAGTAATTCTCACTCATCACTGAGTGCAAAGGTTGCCTTGTATTTCACTCATCCATAATTCTATATGCAAGTGTAAGGGCGCTGAAAGTGTAATTAATCTCGATCATTTACTATGGCTGTTGCTAATTCAAAAACTGAAGAATTATGCTGCAAAAGCCTTTAGATTATGTATAATCCATATGAGTAGTAAGAAGCATAGGACGTAAGAACAAGCTTTCTCAACTCATTGTCAACAGCTCTTCGCCGGCTGGCAACAGCAATTCACACTTCATAAGTTTCTAAGTTCATTGTGAGGGTTTCTTCTCCAGTCCAACTCTTCTATCTCTCTGTTGAAAATACTTATGAAAAAGGCACTTAAACTTTTTCTGGTCACACCTTTTGCATTAATAATCACAAGACAAATTTATCGTGACTCTAGCTAGACATCTCTAATTACGTAAAAATGCTATCATAGTTACCCTTCTTACAGATAGCATATGGATTAGTACATGTAAGCTCTAAATTAATATACATATGAATCACTGATAGAATAGCTAATGCAAGGTAAAGTCTACAACCAATAGGTTGCAAAAGTTGTTTTCTGAAGATACGTAAGCCTGCAACATAATAATTATCTTTGTGGGTAAAATAAAATTTCTATTCCACAATTACGTCTTGATTTATCTCATGATTGCAATGTACTATTATATATATTCAAATTTTATTAGCATCACTATATTGCTTGGAAGTATTTCAGTTCAAATGCAAGTCATTTGGCCCACTACATTCATGCTAACAATACTGATGCTCCTTATATTAAATACTTTCTCAACATTTCATCTAAATATGCCACTGAAGAAAATAAATGGTAAAGTAGTTGCATAATAAAGAATAAGCTAACACGAAACATATCTTACATGATGAATTAGAGATAAAAGTTCATGTTTAACCAAAACTTTTAATGAGTGATTGGTGATATCATGTGTTATATATCAATTGAGATTTAAATCCCTAAAATACACATTCTATGAGTACCATACACTACTACAATAAAGTTATATGAATGATGCTATACAGCATGTGTGTTTTAGTCTTGCTGTTTAACTACTAAAATTATGCACAAATATATAGGCATTCTGGAACAATTTCGAAAATTAAAAAATCTACAATAAAAAGCATAACATGCATGAAAGTCAATCTATCTTGGGTGTTGGAGGGGTAAAACCAGCCTCTTTTACCTTATGATACATAGCAGGTAACTAAAAAGGACAAGAAAGTGAAGGATATGGCAATCCCTTACTTCTTAATACAACCTTTAGACTAGAGCTGCACAGAGGAACTTCATCCTATTCCATCCCATATTTCAGGCTGCCTCCAGGTTACCTTACAGAATATATAGGTAGGCTATGTGTGTGTGTGTGTGTGTGTGTGTGTGTGTGCGTGTGCGTGTGTGTGTGTGTGTCCTCCTAGTTGTTGCAGCGGAGGTTACAACATTGTAGCAAACAACAGAAATCAAAATAACTAGCTTCCTTTTTCTAATAATTTATCTTAAAATAAAAACCAACAAAAGTGTGTCTCATAACTACATATCTAATTTTCTAACCTTGTTCTCAAGCTCGTCGTCCTGAATCATCGCAAAGGTAGCATAAGACAAAGAGACAAACAAGGTTATAAAAAAGAAAAGATACCTAAAAGCAGTTATTAAATACTTAACGTGAGCTTATCATATTCATATAATTCTTAAAAACTAATCCAAAGATAAGAAACAATTGCAAGACAAAGCTAGGATTAACAATTCATACAAAAAAAAAAAAAATCCAGAGTATGATTGGCCATATGTGGCTAAGGGTAGAGAGAGTCTTATTTCTGGCCAAGCACAACGATATTGTCAGTAGATTATGCACAACTAAATTTCAATTTGCAAAAAAGTAAACAGTTATCTTTCACACCAGTATAACAACTAAATGTAACTGCGATTAGCATCATGTCCGCAAATATACAATACTATATAGAATTTCCTCTATTTGATGTATTTACTAGAAGAGTATCACCTAAAAAAGCACATTCACTGGATCACTAAGACATTTTACACTACTGAATGCTAAAATTATGAGAATGGCACATAAATAATATGTACGTATGGCTCTTTTGGTCTTTACAGACGGTTGAAGCAGCTGGAAGCTTTGATGCTTGCCAGGGGTAAAGATAAGGAAGTGCATGACCTACTTTCCACTTCCCCCCTCTCAACACTTCAGAATAACAAAGGAAAGACAAAGTCTGCATGCTTGGAAATCAAGCAGCATTGAAGACACCAGAAGATGGTCTGGAACATTTCTACTCATTGACGGCCTTTAGGTATTGCACTCTTGATTTTGTTTCAGGGTTTACTCTCAAAGCCTTTCATCCTCCCATGTGTGCCTGCAAAGCAGCAGGAACAGATGCAGGTAGTACCAACTACTGTCATAGTGGGTAGACATTTTACTGACCTGACCTGCAACACATTAGTTAAATTTAACATATTGCATCACCTTCCAGATACAATTTCTTCAAATCTGTAAGACAGTTTGCACTGCTGAATTCAAATAAAATGACGAGAGAATAATGTCCCTATATCACACTGTGCTAAAAAGAGAAGGCATATGCTGCAACAATTAGAGCAAGAGGTAGAGATACAATGCTTACATTAAGTTACAGCAAGGAGAATGGGTGTACTAAAAACTAACATGAAGAAATGCGACACTGACATCAGCAACTGAGAAACAATGCCAGGAACTGGAAACTTTAAGGAACCATCCTCTGAGGAGCAGCAGAAACTTCTGAAGAAGACAGCAAGGTAGGCAGTAACAGTCAAGGCTGCTTTTGCAAATTGATACTTCCTGCCCTGAATGCAGACAAGCTTTCTAAGCCAAAACTAGACTTCAGAGCCACCTAAAAAATTCATAGATAATGGAGCAAAGACCATTATCCTCGACCTAGAGGGATTACGATGATGATGATGATATTCCTTCTTTCCTTTATAAAATAATTTGGAAGTATGAGCCCAATGAGAGAAAATAAAAGAAACCATGTGGATGTGCCAAAAAAAAGTTTGCAAACAGTATTATAACATCTCTTATTGATGTAATATGTTCCACCAAAGTCAGATGAGAAATATATGTAAAAAAGAGATGATAACAACAATGTTGATCAATTCTAAACTATTTCCAGCTAAACATAGTAGGTGTACGTTCACTAATAATATGGATAATGAAACTGAGAGCTTTTTTTTTCCTGGTAAAATTCTGACCAGCAGACAGGCTCAATGATTTTTAAACTAATAAGCTCAAATAGAGAAGTTGACATATTTCCTATGCCAGTTATTTTAATATTTTGTTAACATTCGCCTTTTAGACCACTTTGTCCAAACTCCTGCAATCCAAGAGCACCTTAAAACACCCAAAGAGGTCCTGTTTTGTCCGACCCTTACATGTCTTAGGTATAAATTAATGACTGTTAAGAGAAGTATACCATAACCCTCTTGAGGTGAATGGGAACACTGTCAATGTTTTGCCTCCCATGCGTATTTTCCCCCTTCAGGGGTGAGCACTATGTATACTCAAGTTACACATTGTGCTCTTCCCTCTTTGTAAACGATTATGAATTTGCTTTTGCGATTGGAGATATACCCTTGAGTAGGACCGGCAAAATGCCCTCTCCTTTTCTTATTACTAAGCTTAAAAGGTGATGTAGAGTGGGACCAATAGGTGCTTCCTATTACTACTCAAGATAGAGCTTTTCATTACTTTCCTCAAAATAAAGTTAGTTTTGTCTAAAAGTAGTCTTGGAGGCTATGGGGCAGTCACAACATGACAGTTTTGCAGTATCATCATAATAAAACCTCCATCATCTTCTACATCACCTGCATATCATCTAATATGCCCCAGCTGTAAATCTGTTGTAGTGAACACTACAAGGTAAAATTATTGAATGAAAATTGTGCAAAAAGAAGAAAAGAAATAAATAATGAGGAAAGGCATGGAGAGAAAATAAAACTGCTTTATAGGTAAACGACGAAAAAGAGGAAATAATTAAGTTTCCGTAAAATGAAGAAATTGGAGTATACGAGTACTGTAAAGGAAAACTACAAACATCTGCCGCATATATAGATTAGAATTGAAAAAACTGGCAGCAGCGAAGCGATGACAAAAACAAATAAGTAGCATCTTTAGCAAGTTAGCAGAATTAAGGATGTATCGCTAATTTAATGATAATTAAGAAGATGAAATTTGAAAGATTATAAAACACTATACTGCAGTGTAAATGAATAAATATATAATCAAAAAATATTGCACAGCTAGAAGTTTATGACATACTAAGCTCTAATCTACATACAAAAGGGTGCACCTCATTTTATGTACTGCTTATGATATATATAATTTCACATGCTAATGCTATAAGAAATACTGTATACAAAAAAGAAATAAAATACATTAATAAAGTATTTAAAAGTGTGGTACACTACTGCAAGTATTAATCACGCTATCCCAAAAGACGTTTTTTAGTGTATTCATCAATTATCTCAAAACTTTCCAACTAAAAAAAGTGTGAACATTATCCCTTTATCCATGTTCTATGCAAATATCTCTTGCAAGTTTGAGGCTTTACACAATACCAACTTTTTTTTTTATCACCATATTAACAGAACGCAAAGGTAGGAATATTTCTTCACATTACAGACAGTATCACAAGATTTGGCAACTACACTATTCATAAAGAAATAAGCACAAAATGATCAATACTTTATATATGATAGCTTGTATAATTAGTCTATTATCAAACATTTACCCTAACGCAGATAGAGTATATACCAAACAAGAAACCTTTCATATTTTCCTGAATTGTGCGACAGCTTATTGAACTTCCTAAGAAAGAGGTCTATCTTTAATGTCATAATATATAAATACAAAAGTATCAATATACACATTGCAATATTGTATACTTAAACTGAGCTGACAATACCTTTACAATACTGCACTGCATACATATAAGAAATTCTTTGGGTAGCCTGTTAAAAACATCTTACTTTAGGAAGTAAATAATGTTACATGCATATATATATATATATATATATATATATATATATATATATATATATATATATATATACAGTGTTCCCCCCCTTATCGCGGTAGTTCCGTTCTGGGACCCGGCGTGAACCAGGAAAACTGCGGACTAGGATCAGCCTTAAAAATATATATATATATATATATATATATATATATATATATATATATATATATATATATATATATATATATATATATATATATATATTTTTTTTTTTTTTTTTTTTTTTTTTTTTAAAGATGATTATGACACCAGGACAGGCCAAAAATGATAAAATAAAACTGCCTTTATCAGGCTGTGAAGAGAAACAGAGATGGAGAGTGTAATGACCTGTCAGATGTGAAGGGATTATAAAAGATGTGTAATGAATATCCAGCTCTCTGCTGGGTTTACTATACCTCTGCATTACTTTCATGATGTCTATTCTAAAAATTCTCCTTAGATATTATTATTATTATTATTATTATTATTATTATTATTATTATTATTATTATTATTGGCAACAATAATTTTCCTTTGATGATGATTGGGGAGATTATTATTATTATCATTATTATTATTATTATTATTGCGAATTTGTAATTAAACCATTATTTTTACTATAAATAATGTAGTTTTGGTTGAATGAACAAGAGTTACTTAAAGATTATCTCTCTCTCTCTCTCTCTCTCTCTCTCTCTCTCTCTCTCTCTCCTCTCTCTCTCTCTCTCTCTCACTCTCTCTCTCTCTCTCTCTCTCTCTCTCTAACATTCTATTCTACCCAACCTCCCACACTCTCTTTGTCCCAGCCAACTAGGGAGGAGCACTTTACACAGTTATTAAAAGTAAATAAACCAACAGATGTACAAACAATGATGAGCCCTTAATAATAATAATAATAATAATAATAATAATAATAATAATAATAATAATAATAATAATAATAATAATGATGATAATAATCTCCACAATCATCATCAAAGGAAAATTATTGTTGCCAATGATAATAATAATAATAATAATAATAATAATAATAATAATAATAATAATAATAATAATATCTAAGCAGACTTGTTGGAATAGACATAATGAAAGTTATGCAGAGGTATATTAAAACCCAGCAAAGAGCTGGATATTCATTACACATCTTTTATAATCCCTTCACATCTGACAGGTCATTACACTCTCCATCTCTGGTTCTCTTTACAACCTGATAAAGTCCGTTTTATTTTATCATTTTTGGCCCATCCTGGTGTCACAATTATATTTTTTTTTATATTTTTTATTTTCCCCCCCCCAAAAAAACCGCAAAACAGTGAGAACGGGAACCAAGAAACGCGAATAACCGGTGGAACACTGTATATATATATATATATATATATATATATATATATATATATATATATATATATATATATATATATATATATATATATATATATATATATATATATATATATATATATATATATATATATATATATATATAAAGCAAGAAGAGGTAACTTCGAAGACTAATTACTATTGCTTAACTATTACTAAATACCTGGTTGACTTTAAGAGTGGCTGAATCAGGTGTTTGAACAGTTGTTGGTTCTGTGGTTTTGTTAGTCTGTCGCAGAATGTTAGCATGATATGGGATAAACAAAATACAATTATTCAATAAAATGAGGTATTAAATGCTGATTCTACTATTACACTACTTTCATTAACTAATTTCTAATGATATCAATAAAGAGATACACATTCTCCAAGGAATCAAGAGCTCAAAAGGTAAGCTTCAGATAAATTATGACGCAATTTTCTGGTATTAACAACGAATGCATCAGCAAAGGCAACACAATTAAGGCATCAGGTAACAATCAGTACTCCTCCGTATATTAAATAGCCCCATAAATTGTTAAGCTAAGTTAGATTAAGTTGCATTAGGTTAGGTTAATACTTAACCTGAACATAAATTAAACTAACCAAACCTTGCCAACATACCCTATCAATTTATAGGACTATTTAATATACTGGGGTCATTAATCTTTACCTGATTCCAAATAATTCAATGACAACGCAAGAACAAAATCACTGAGTATCAAAGTAATAAAATTATGAATTTTCTGCCCATAGCAGTGTCAAATGCTACATGCAGTATTTCTGGCAAACACGAATACATTAGTCACAAGTGTTTCAGAATTTGAAAAAGTTTCTTGACTAATTTTCACGGATTTTTATCGTTAAAGTATCGAACTTTTTAATAAAACTCAGGTTTATGGCCATGAATCAAATGTCCCTTTACATTTTCATAAAGGGATGTAAATCAAAATTCATAACATACATCTGGGAGCTTTCCTTCAAAATTACGTATTTCAATGTGTACCAAATGAGTCTCAATTACTGGCTCTCCCTCAGGAGAACCAGAAAAAACAATAATCCAAAGTACTGTATCCCCATAGGCCCCAACTTTTTCCATCTCACATAAATGCAGCAAAAAGTGTGAATAAACTGGCATTTTTTATTTTAAGTTTAAAGTGTCGCTATTTTGATAATGGACACTAACGGATTGAAGCTGGGGAATTAAGGTTGGATGCCCTTCCTATTGCCTTGCTGTGGGCTTGAAAGAGGACCCATCATCTCCAAAGTAGAGCGCTCTATGGGAATGATTATCAATAAATATCTTTAAAAGGAGAAAAGTAAAAGCAAATGAAAGAATATTGTAAATTACATCAATGGATGGTGCAGTGTATAATGAAAACCTATACAACTTGGCTGAATGAAAGATAGCGAGGCTTACTATCTAATGAGTTTTTTAATGCAAAAACTAGAAATACAACAAGGAATAATCTAATATGAGAGTATGAAACAAATATGTAGAGTAAGTGTAAGCAATCATTATTCAGAGGTTTTAGTTTAGTGGTATATTTATGCTTGAAATTTTTTTTATACTACAGTAATTTGCACATTTCGCTATCTCCTATCTTCTACATTTATGTCTGCTTCTTGAACACTTAAAGAGTAAAGACTTCAGAAAGGGTAAATCCTTCAGCTAATATTGTTAACGCAACATTATTTCTATTCAGGCATTTAACATTGAAAGCATGCTTCTCAATGTTGCACGCAAATATAATCAGAGAGCAATTACCACAAGAGCCTAGACAGTACTGACAAGTGTAATTTTTTTCTTTTTTTTTTTTATGTATTCAGAGGTAGACACAGATGGACTGAAGCTGGAGAACTAAGACTAAATGCCCTCACATCACCCTGCCGCAAATCGATCGTGGGTCCATCACCTCCCGAAACAAGCACTCTACCAGTTATGATACAGCGGTCTCTATTGACAAGTATCAACGTGAAAACTGTAAATTCATTATGCCACTTCATGAAAAAATAAGTGTACACAAATTGTCAAAATATGCAATTAGGATGTATATGAAGAGAACATGGTATATTAAAGCCAATAACTGGTAACATTAATCATATATCAGATTTCAAGAGATCTGTCTTAACTAGGATGATTTTTAATTAAAGTAAAATTCTTAATTACCCAATTATAATCCAAAATATGACATACACAGGAAAAAGAGGGGAGCCAAGGGTACTTTGAGTAACTCTTTCATGTTTTTTTTCCATTATGCTACTGAAAAAGACTCTCTCTCTCTCTCTCTCTCTCTCTCTCTCTCTCTCTCTCTCTCTCTCTCTCTCTCTCTCTCTCGTTCCCACACACTCATAAAGATATTAATGTTGCATATATTATGATTACAGTGTAAAGGTATTTTACAATATCACACTGGATGCTGTACTTAATGTAGTGCTTTAGTAAATGCATTATTCCTTTCCTTTTCATAATGTAATTGTGGACACTACAGACTTCAATTAGGAGAAAATGGACAATCTAATTTAACGGACCGAGGTCCCTGTATTAGTCCATTAAATCGAGGATTGAGTGTATATCTTTCAAAAGTCCATTATAGAGTTAGCCTCTTATTGTCTAACAATGTCTGTTTTAAGACATCAATGATTACCATATATTAGTTATATCTTCAATATTTTTTTATAAAATGCAGTATTACAGTATGATTATATTATGTAGCAATAACTGTATTTTCATTATATTTAATAAATAACACACTGCAGAACCATTATCATACTTCTACAGTCAGTACAATTATAGATAACAAAGTCCAAGAATCTTGAGAATATGTTGCTAAGTATAGCATTTTTATCTAATCTTAAGAAAAAGTTACACCAAGATATATGTAACAAGTGTAAAAATTTTAAGACTATTAAATTTTGGAATTCAATCTTAGGAAAGAGTCTAACCAGAATATAAGCAGATATGTCATTAAAGACTAAAATTTCTAATATTTCTGCATTTCATAAGTAACAAATTTTAAAAACTAAGAAAATATAAGCATCTACCAATACAAAACAAGAGCGCCCATCACCAAATATCTAGCTCTCAAAGAGGAACGTGCTGATAGCCACCACAATTTCGATCCAATAAGCATCTCATCAGTAAACTTCAAATCCATCACCATGGAGAAAAAATTCTAATAAGAGTAACAAAATTTTCTAGTACCTCTTCATTTTCTTCAGCAGCTATCACTGCTTGTTGCTCTGCCAAAGACTCCTCCTTTACCAAAGATTCGGCATTTATCACTTCAAAATCTTCTTCTGCTGGTATTGCTACTTGTCCAATTTGGTTGTCTTCAACAGTAACAGTAATAAACTGTTACAGTGATAAGGAAGGGTTGGTTGTGATAAATGCACATTCAAGAGGATGATTACAATACTCTCAAAATTATTCATAAAAGTGAGCTTGAATTTGTCGTATTTAAACGTGGCTACTTATAGTTCTTTTAGATATATATATACTGTATTAGGAAAATGTCATTTGTCTAAGCAAAGCTTTATAATGCTCATTTACATGAGAATTGCTCTTCCATAGCATGTTAAATAAAAAAAATAGTATTAACCCTAAAGCTGCTTTTACACCAAGTACATTGAATTATGTCAAGAGACGAATCATTTAACAGCAGGCAAAGATGCATCGAGATAAGTGTCGTGACTGGAACTGACTTGACTTTTCTGGGGTAAACAGTTTTTCAAAAGACCCATACAAATTAAATGTTAACTAGGGTGGTAATTCATGATGCTTCATGAATCATATTCAGATGATGTGAGTCGACTCGCTTGGTGTAAATGCAGCCTATGGCACCACAAGAGATAATAACAAGCATGAAATTTTCACTACGCTTATTATATGAAAACTTCAGGGGGGGATGCAAATGAATTCTAAGAAGTCAAAAATGGGAAAGATCTATATACTGAGTGACAAAATACTGAATCATGTTTTCTGCTTAAAATGAGTAACAAATTAAAATCTCTTAATAAGCTTACCATTATTTTTAACACTTGCTTAAAATGAGTAACAAATTAAAATCTCTTAATAGCTTACCATTATTTTTAACACTAAGTAAATTTCAAAATTATTTTTTTCCTGTATACAATATGCTGCAAATGTTATACATATAAGTTACATACCTTACCTACCATATGACTTAACATTTCATAACACTTCATGGAGTGAAAAATTACAATCCAGGTCGAAGATTTTAATTACTCGTAACTGAAGACTTTTTTTTGCTCAAGGACACATCATATATAAGCTGTTTCCTGATCTCACACTTGCAACTACTTTCAACCTGACACTAAAAGCCAATAACTATCTACTATGCAACCAGTTAATATATGAGTACAAACCTCCTTAAACTATGTACTTGTCATATTTACTAAATGTCACTTACGGAACTTGATAACATCAAGTGGATATCAATATATAAAATGGAAAGAGATGTCTAAAAACAAAATGAAGTTAATAAAAACTTATGCACCTACTAAAGAAGTGATAAATAATGATTTGCCCAAACTATCATTAAAGAAAGCTTGATTCACGGCAACAACTTAAATACTATAACTCATTATGTCCTTCAATAAAAAAAATTAGGAAAGCTTACAGTAATCGAGTATGCGCTATCAGTTTGGTTTACAGTTGTCCCATTACGTACGGGAGTACAATGGTCCCCGACTTACGTCAGAGTTCCATTCCTGAAACGTGAAGTAACTCGAATTTCAGTTTAAGTCGGAACACACCTAAATAAGCACCTATGCTGATGCATTAGTAAAGTTTCTCCCTTGTTAATGTATTTCACTATCTCTAATTTCACTTCCATAGTGATGGCTTTCCTTTTCTTCAAAGCACTGCCATTAGAAGAATCTGCTTTCTGCTTGGGAGACATAATACAGGCAAAAACTTCTCAAAAAAAAGGACATCATAGACCGAGGGCCCCCTGTAATTGCAACTACTAGCCGCAGACGTATAAATTTGCTTGAAGTCAGGATCATTTTCAAGTGTCAATACTTTGTACAGTATATAATTAATTTCCAACCTCGCATATATAGTAATGTACTTCAACTACAATAATAAAAAAAACTATGTTAACACTTACAAAAACCAAATCCTTCTCAGTTGAGATAAATTCCATAGATTGAGAGGATAATGTTGACAATGAAGACTGAATACATTGCCAATAGGATGAAGTGACGAGATAAACATCACTGAAGGTAAAAGATGAGACCAGGCTAATCTGAACATTCTGATGGCATGCCAGTAGGATCATCTACTCCATCTTTGCGACACGAATGGTGGCATTTTGAAGGAGGCAAACAGTAAGATGCTCAGGAGGTTGATGGCTGAGGTTTACGGGGAAAGGGAGACTTCCCAATCACGGACTTCAGGGTATGAAAAATGGTTATAAGAAACTTCTACCACTTGCTCTTGGCTTCATCAAACATTATTTGCTGTGGCTCGAGGTCAGGTGTGATCCCTCATATGCTGCGTTCCATTAAAGGGTTCAACTCCATATGATCATTTAATGCTTGGGCCTTTTGAGCAACTCTCTTGAAACCTTCCAGCATCCATACTACTGGGTGAGACTCATTTTCTTTGGAGTATTCTGCTTCCTCTTCTGCCAGAGAATACACCATTTCTTCGATGCTGGCATCAATATTATTTGTTGGTTCTGATCACTGTGACTTCGACATCTTCCTGGGTCATGTCAATGAACTCTTCCCTATCAACTTCTTTGGCTACCAGCAAAATCTTCCTAGCTTCAACAGTGATTATAGGGAAGCCTTTGAAGTCATATATCATTTCACTCCAACATGACTTCCAGAAGGCACTAACTAATTCAGACTTTAGGGAGTTTATGACCTTTGCAATAAGTTCCATCATATCCATGATTGTGAAGTTCTTCCAAAACTGCATCATGTTGCTCTCTAGGTGAGCATCAAGTGCAGCACAAATCCTAGCAGAGGTAAGGCTTAGCATTCACGAGGTCGAAAGCTCGGTTCCCGTCCAAGACCGAGAGTTTAAGATGTTTACTGGCAGGAACTGCTGTGGTTGGACACCACAGTGGGAGGTTGGGGCTAGCCCTGGCTGACGAATACCCATTGTATTGAAATGGAAATAAAGTTTGTTTGTTTGTTTTTCGTTTTTGTTTATCAAGCATCTGTAGCAGTGACGTTGTAAGTGTGGCAAGAACGGAACTTCACCGTTGCCATCCTTATACATCATTAATTCAAGATGGCTGGGAGCATTGTCTATAATTAGAAGAACCTAGAGTCAGTGCACCTTTATCAAGAGGCATTTCTTGACTTTAGATATTAAGCAGTGAAGAACTAATCAAGAAAAAGAATAATCATTACCCAAGCATCTTATACTACCACAAAACAGTTAACAGATGCTTATATTTATCTAGAAGCACTCATGGATATTGTGCCTTGTACACGAAACAATGCTTGGTCATTTTGTCTGTGGTGTTGCCATGTAGCACCAGAGTTATACAATCCATACTGGCCTTATATTCTGAGGCCTGCTTGGCATTCTTTTGAATATATGTGTTATTTTGGCATTTTCTTCCAGAGGTATTCATATGAATACATGTGCGAATTGGCATTTTCTTAAAGAGGTGACCCATTTCATCACAATTTGCTCAAGATGATAGCCTTTTTCAGCAGAGATTTTTTTGAGATATTCAGGGATATCCTCTGCTGCTTCCATGTTGGCCTACATTGCCTCACACATGATCTCCAAATTTTTAAGCCTATGGCACTTAGCAAATGTACCATCTCCACTAAATTTTCATAGAGCTTATGAACAATATCACGTTAGATATATCAGTCAGTAGGCCAATGCTCTTGCACTATGGTTTATAACCTCATATTTGATGCTTTTTTAAGTTTAAACAAGAATCACAAACTTGAGAAACCACTTTTGATACTGCAGGTGAAACACCAATATCAATATGTATTTCTCACTCCCTTTGTTAACTGAATGAATGCTAGACTCATGTTTCCAACATTTTGGCATCTACAACTTCAAATTTCTGCTATAAACTTAATACTGCTCTATGCTTCATGGGTTTTTCATCACTGCCTTTGACACTTAATTTCTTTGGTGACATTTTACGAGGGTAAACAAAAATACAGCACACTTCACAAATTCAATGAAGGAAACACAAAGCGATGCTAGATGTTTCCTTGACGAGTGTAAGACAAAGACTGACTCATACATGGTATTCATAACATGCTCTTCACTCACTTGGCCACCACGTTACATCAGTGTGCGTGAGAATTTCGATCTTGGCATTTCAGGCTCATTCCACTTTAATTTTGAAGATTTCTAGATTACTTTTTTATTCAATATTTTTAGCTCATGTATAGATGAAAACTCGTATGTATACTTTGCGCAAGTATTGGAACAACTGTATATCATCATACTGACACAATGAAAACCAAGTTAATTCTTTGCTAATTCTTTGCATGACACCTAGTTTGATGTGAAAAGCTATTGTTCACCGACAACAAAAACATATGTGCAACTGAAAGAATTTCTTATCTTTCTTTTTAGTCTTGTAATTACAATGATATCAAGAGAAAAAAAGCAAAAGCCACAAATGATTCCATAGAACTATGTGCCAACAATGAGATTTAATGTCTATCCCATCCTACAGCAAGAAGAATAAAACTTACAAGATACTGACGATTATAAGCCTTGCTATATAATTTTCAAAGCACTTTTGAAATAAGTAGTGAAGATTATGTATTAAAATATATTATTAGATAAGATTTACAAGGCGTAGCTATACTGCCTGCAGAGGTTCATAGATCAAACTTCAGAGTAAAGACACACAAGCTATTATAACTTTGTAGAATACTTTTTAAACCAAACCAACCCGAATTGTTTCCATAGTTCCTTACATATATCTATAAAGCATATAAGCATAAAACTAGTCATACATGGCTCTGTAAAATTATGTTATTTTCCCAATACCACAATAGCATAATACCCGATAAGGAGTACTTTTTTAGCACACACCATAAATATGTCAACATTGTACACAGTCATACCTGTTCTTTTAAAGAAATATAGCAAGCACAAGTTCATCTAATCACCCATTGAAAATGTACAACAAAATTATTTTAAAAACATATTATGGAGAAATAAAGAAAGATGATACTAATTCTGAGAAAGTAAAATGAAAAAGCATCATGGGAAGACACAATTAATATGATTTTCAATAATCCTATGAGTTCTGGAGCCTTATAAAAGAGATTTAAATAAAATAACACTAATTTAAAGTTTCACTAATTCAAAATTTCTTAACATATAAATAGGAGCCCATCAAGGTAAGAAAAGGACAAAATATATCAGACCTATTGTATGTTTTAGTCCCGTAGAATATACAATGAAACTAAATACTTACAGCAACAACAAGAATTATTCTATTGTCTTCTTTTCAATATCTTAACACAAAAACATACAATATCAAATCAAATGACCTATGTAGCTACAAAAAAAAAAAAAAAAAAAAAAAAAAAAAAAAAGAGGAGGGGTGAAGAGTTTTATATGACATAACAGCTTCTCAATATCATCATGTAAAGGGTCTTGAGTATTAGACTGGAATCTAAGGCGGTTTCCAAATTTCCTCAATCAACTAAATTCTGAAATATGCATGGGTTTCTCTAACTGTAACCCATTCAGTGACAGAGGGATGACCCATATGCTGTATACTGTATTCTAGTAATTGAGTTTCTTAATATAATTTCACAAAACATGCCTCTATCTCCTAATTATTAAACAGAAAATATGTTAATTTCTATTTTCAGTAATAAAAAAATATTAGAATAACACAGATAACATTAGTAATAGTTTTATTCATAATGCTTCTCCGAACAGAGCCCATTAACTATAAAATACTAGTAGTAATTCTCACCTGATCTGGTAGAAGTTCAACATAATTCGATGGGAAAATACCAACATTTTGGTTAATTATGCCATGCCACCAATCGCCGTCCTTCTTGACAACTAGTATAATCTCTCCAGCATTAAATGCTAAATCACCTGGTTCACCAGACTGAGGAGACAAACATAACATACAAACATAAGAACAACTTAGATTTCCACAGATTTTGAGAAGTTGTAGAAATAATTGTTTTAAAATTATCCAACACTCAAGATTTTCATATATGCAACATAACAAACTCATATTATTCAGTCTCTAATTAATACCATATATAAGTGCAGTTGCTTAGTGTTGTACATTTTCTCTAAATTTTTTATAAATTACGAGTGTACATTGAGCACATTTATGATGTACAACAGTACTGACCTGTAGCAGTGTGCTAACATCTGACATAATAATGGAATACAGATAATTGCTAACCATAGATGAGCAAGAAAAGTTAAGCAGTAGAAAATTAGAAATTACTTATAAGGAATAAAATGAGGCAGATTCTGCTGGGCACCAAAGTAAAAACTTTTAGTGTGTCTGGTGTAAATTGTAGCATTCATAAATTATGTCACACATGAAATGAGAAGTGACACAAGCTGTGTAAGTATCAGTACATATAAGAACTAACATTATACACTGAATAATTTGATGTACATATAAAAAATTATAATAATTAATATAACCTGCTGTACAGTACTTTAAAGATCTGAACAAGCAAAAATTTAGTATGAAAATTTATTATCTTCTTCTTTATCCCTTTCAATGCTAAACTAACATGTATAGTAGTAATGACTCAATTTCTATAATAAACATAAATCTATTCGAACATCAAAAGCCTCAGAGGAGAATTAGTGATCATAATATCTTTTTTTTCTATGTGACACCGGGACAAGCAAAAACGGCCCTCATCAATAAAGGCCCGGGCACGAGAAGACACCAAGACGAAGGAAAAGAAAAAGGTTATGGACAAGGCAGGTAATGATACACAAAGGAAAACGACAGACAGAAAAAATAGTCAAAGTACTGAGGACCTAGAGATATGGAGGATTAGACCCTAAGATGACGATAGATCTGCTTTTTGAAGAAAGAGAGGAAAGACAGAGGGAGGGAGAGAGTTCCAGTCTAGATGTAGTTGGGAAAAAGCAGTCACTGCACCAACTAATCCGCGAGCTACGAATTTCCACACAGTAACTGTGGGGGAGGGAGGCAACTTGCCAACTCATCAGAGCAGCGATGGAAGTGGTAGTGATAGAAAAAAGAAAGGGATGATAACTTACGGCGAAGAGAGAGAGAATTCAGATTAGAAGTAATAGAGGGATCATTACTGAGTCTGACTGCCTTAGATTCAACCCTATCAAGGAGATAAATATAAGAAGCAGCACCCCAGATGTGAGAGCAGCATTCTAAGCAAGAATTGATAAGACCTTTATAGATTTTAAGTAACTGTAAAGAAAAAAAGTAATGACAAATATGAAACAGAACCCCCAATTTTTTGGATGCAGATTTAGAAATTTGGATTATGTGATTTCTCCAAGACAAGTTAGAGGCTATATGGATTCCTAATATGTTGATAGAATTAAGAGGGTAAATATCGTTAGTTTCGAAGACAATAGGGCTTATCAGGAAGAGAAGAAGATAAAGATAGCCAGAAACTGTGTCTTGGAGGCATTACATTTAACTAAATTTTGGGTACCCTACTCATATACCCACTGCGAATCAGAGTTGAGAGTAGAGGAAAGAGTGATACAAGACTTATTACGAGTAGCAGACGAAGGTTTTGAAGAAAAGGCAGAGGAAAAGTTAAGGGAAGAATCGTCAGTAAAGGCAAAAAGAAGAGAGGAATATGGGGACTGTAGAAGATCATTGATGAAGAGAAGGAACAGAGTAGGTGAAAGAACAGAGCACTGTGGAACACCACTGGTAAAAGGGAATGGGCTAGATGTTGCACCCTCAGCAAATACAGATACAAAACGGTCAGAAAGAAAACTGGAAATCAGAGAACAGAGAGAAGGGGTACAGCTATAGGTAGGAAGTTTGGCCAACAGAGCCTTGTGCCAGACTGTCAAAAGCTTTGAATAACATACTCTTCTCAGATAATATATACAGGTTCATCATACATCAAATTTTTTGGATTCTCCCATCAGGGGTCGCCACATAGGATTAATTATCTCCATATCAACATATCCCTGCATCCTTCTCCATCAAACCACACACCCTCATGTCCTCCTTTGCCACATCCATAAACCTCCCCTTCCTTTCTCTCACACTCTCTCCTAGTACCTTCATCCTTAGCAGCCTCCTCCCAACATACATCTCATATCTCCTCAGCACATGCCCAAACCATCTCAGTTTTGCCTCTCTCAAAAAATATACACAAAAATTGACTGCGTTAATACCTGGTAAGGATACAGAGCATGGTAAAATTCAGACACTTCATCATGAATCAAATTCTCAGGCATGGGAGGTTCTTCTGGGGCTTCTTGCGGTGTAGTTACAGGAGAAGTCACTGCTGCAGGACCTGACACCATTCTAACAAAGGAATGAGGGAACCATCCACCAACATTATTAAGTTGGCCATACCACCACTGATCCTGAAGAGGGAGATGAGATTGGATAACAATATCTATTTTCATGTAAGAAAAATTAATTAATTTGTCAGATTTTCTATCAATTAATTCATAAACTGAAGAGTTATGGCACTATCCTTAAAAGTAAAGTTTATTGTCAATTCATAAAAAAGGTTAAATTCATATGAAAAGGGGTTAAGAAGAAAGGAGTGTTGTTGAATAGCCTCCATCATCTCAGCACACCAAAGAGTACGTGTGATGTCAATAGTAGAACAGTAAATTCATAAGCTCATATTTCTTAAGGGGAACAATGCTCGTTCATTAGCAGGGGAAAAAATAATACATAAGGCACCTAGTACTATATTGGGCTAAGTGGCCAAACTACAAAATGCCAGGCAACGCATCTACAGATCTGCAACATTAAAAATTTAATATCTCAGCAGAAGCTCAAATTATTTTAACATTACACTTAAAAATATCAATATAACATGAGTGGTTACCAAGATTTCAAAGTTTTAAAGTTACAAGACTTTAAACGAATTTTCAGGTATTTTGTAGCATTTAGCACAAAGCCCAGCATAGTACTAGGCACCTCAAATAATCATTATACACATAGGAGCATGATATAATCTTTGCATACAAACAGCAAAACATGCAGTACCTGCTGCTCTCGGACAGTTATTCGATCTCCCTTGTTAAAGGACAGATGATTATTCTGCTTAGCTCTCCAAGGGAAAATGCCAACAGCTTCCCCGATGCTTTTCTGTTGAAGTGCTGGAGCTGCAGTACTCTCTTCAGGAATGTTTCTGATAAGAAAACTTAACATATTAGCTAAGAGATTATACACTACAATCAAATTCAAAAAAGAGACAAGTTTCAAATTTATTCAAGTCTGCAAACATTGACATAGACACATACATAAAATAACAAGACTTTTATCACTGCCAAAATGTGATTAAACTCAGAAAAATATTTTCTTATCAGAAAAGATTTCACAACAAATACTGTATAATAAATACAGCCATACGAATTATCTGTACTGCAAGATTCATTCTCGGTAAGTGAAACTGATATGATTCCTACCATGAAAAGAACCACATCTTTTGATACTGCCAAGAGAAAAAACTTGATTCTATTGACAAAAACATAATAACTTACTCAAGCTGTGTTC
>JAXCGZ010019267.1:32500-40000 GCA_037179515.1 Halocaridina rubra
CAGAATAAAAAGTTTAAAGGAGTGGTTCCTGATCTGCCAAGAGGAACAGTCACGAGTCGCTAAATATGATCACTGCTGATCCTGGGCTTTCCCACAGAGCTCTATTGAAATGTATGACATGCTGAAGTTGCATGTGGTTGAGTGCAGTGCAGTCTTCCATGATGTGTGTCCTGGGTTGCTATCAATATGTCTGGCTAGAAGGACTCTTCAAAAACTGACTGCCAGAGTCATATTTTGGTGTAGAAAAAATCATGTTATTGTGTTGAGAGATGAGGTACTTAACTGGGGTGATTGAAGCCTCTCCTAGCTTCATGTGTCTTTGATATTATATAATAACTTTTAATAAATGATATCTGACTATCTGCACCATCCAATATCATTCCATATTCTGAACTTTCATATGTAGTGTCCTTAGAAGTGCCTCCCATAAAAAAATTAAATACAGCAATACTGCATTAGGGTGGGATCCATTCCCTAAAAGTCAAGCAAATTCTTATCTTTAAAAAAAAAAAAAATTTATCACAAACACGCAGGAATGACTTTAACCAGTAAGTTACAACACCCACAGCAGGAAGGGCAAAATATAGCATATATTTTTTATCTCCCAAAAGAAATATTTAGTTTCCAAACACCGAATATATAATGGTTCTGAAGATCTCTCAAAGAATCTAAATATTTCATGAGTGAAGGCATAAGAAGAGGCATAAAAAATCATTTCCTCCAGTAAATAAAAGATAAAAAAATAAATCTATGACATTTGTTTAGAGGAAAACGGAAACTGAGCAGTGTGCTAGACTCTGGTGTTGACAGACCCGCAATCAAGCCCACCTTGGGGCACTATGAAGAGCATCCAGCCTTAACTTCCTAGACGTACTCTGTCTGTGTCCACCCTCATAATGGGGATTAATAGCGACACAAAACTAAAAATGATATTACATTACTATAACTTCAAATTCTATAGCCAAATTACTAGCAATGAACTGTCATCTACTATAAATACCCTTACCAATATCTTACATATTAGTTTGGTTGTCTCACAAAATCAAAGCAATTAAACCAGATTTTAAACAATTTTGACTTAAGAATTAGAAATAGTAATACATGTGTAAATAAAAAAAGGGTCTGTGGGTAATTGCCTTCTCAAATGCTACACAAAATAATTAGAATAATTACAATACTATATTATTAAGAAATGACTACCATTTTCCTTACTTATTAAAAGTGTTACATGCTATAAGCAGAAAGTGCTCACATATATCTATATTAATGCAAAGTATCTAGACAGGTTATATGTGCTCAGACTTGATTTGTAAATCACACTTCTTTATAAACAGTTTAAACTTAAGAGTGCTCAAAACTCTCAACAAGCTACTGGTGCTGAAACTTATTCTTAATAAGATAATTGTGCTAAAATAGTGCTAAAACATGGTAGTGCTAAGTTAGTGCTTGTTTCATCTATACAGCTTGGTGCTAATAGTGCTTTCTGTGTACAAAATCACGAACAGCAAATTCAAAGTGCCTAATCAGTGCTCTTACATCAATTAGATAACTCAATTGTGCAATTGCTAGGGCTCACTTCATCCAAACTTAACTGTGCAATATGGGAAGAAATCTCACATAAAACAGGTTATTACGAACTCTATTAATGTTTTAACCTTATTTACAATAACTCAATCATATCTGCAACTTAAGTGCTGGAGTCCTACACTAATGGTGCTCATGTACAAGCCTTTTATTTCAAACGTAAGTTAAGCCATGTCTAATCCAGAATAAGGACATACAAATAGTATAAGTGCTACATCACAGCTATCAACTGCTCCAAGAGGCATACCTCAAATGCATAGCAGTAAGGCTTGGGGGGAACTTAAATAATAACTGTTAAAGATCAAATAAAATTCACAATATGGAGATAAATATGTAGTTAGCTAAGAGACAACAGGACAGTGAAATACTTATCCTCATCAAGACAGACATACATACTTAATGAACTCTATAAGTAAGAAAAACTTGATAAGTAATGCATCATGAAAAAGTGAATGGCAAACAGCTAAAGTGTATTTTAATCTATAAGTCAACAGTATGAAATTTTTACCAATATATGTTTAATATAAACATGAAAAAAGTAACGAATAAGCATAGTACAGTATTAATTAGTTATGTTAAACAACTAAACCTAGATGATCTGAATTCCTATTGTGCAATACTGAGAACCCAGGATTAATGATTATCATTAAGCTGCTATAACACCTTACCTAATCATCCCAAGTCAGTTAACTACAGATCAAATTACAGAAGTTGTGTAGCTTTTCCAATGAAAATAAAATCATGCTTAAAATTACAAATAACTCTTAGAGACTGTTATACAAGGGGTCCTCGATTTTCGTCAGAGTTCCGTTCCTGAAAAGTGATGTAACCCGAATTTCAGTGCAAGTCGGAACACACCTAAATAAGTACCTATGCTAATGCAGTAGTAAAGTTTTTCCCTTTTCATGCATTTTACTATCTCTAATTTCATTCCATAGTGATGGCTATCCTTGTTTTGCCATCAGAAGAATTTGCTTATATGCTTGAGAGTCATAATACAACCAAAAAGTTATCAGAAAAGGAAGCAAAATTATTTATGGGAGATGTGTCGAAACAGTGAAACATCGTAACTCGAGGACATCGTAAACCGAAAAACCCCTGTAGGACTGCCTATTTAGGACATAGGAAACAAATGAAGCACCTACTACTATACTGGGTTAAGTGCCAAAACTAAGTGCAAAAAAAAACAGCTAAAGTTTTGCAGCTTTAAATCTTTGATATCTCTGTAGCCGCTTCCTGCTATTTTCACTTTTTTTTTTTAACATCAAAATAACATGACGACTACCAAGATATCAGTATTTTAAAGCTGCAAAATTTTATTCTGGTACTTTGTAGTTTTGGCACTTAGATCAGAATACAGTATTACAAAGCCCCTAAACTTCAGTACCATTATAATAATTAACTGATGTTGTTGTTCCCTAAACTGCAGCTTAGTTTTATAAAATAAGTAACTGTAATTAAAAATCGTACGTCCTATAATATACTTGCATCATTTCCAGCAGTTCACAAAGAGATAGTTCCTTCATAGTAAGTATAACAATACTAATAAACCAGCAACCAAGACAAAAAAAAAAGAGAATGAAGTTGATATGTGATAAGGTGATTGAGAACTTATTAAATAAAATTTAGAGAGGGCATTACAGCTAAGTAGGCTATTATTTTGAACTCCATAGAATTACTATACAAGTTGGCAATTACAAAGTTAAAATGATGGGATGGCTAAAGAAATTTTGAAAAACTTGTATCAAACTAACAGAACCCTTTGTTCAAACCACGATTGGAAAAGACAGAAAAGGTAGCGGGAGTTTCTTAAAGCATGTAGGCATTGCAGTGACATAACAGCAAGCAATATACCCAATAAACGGAAAGGAAGTCTGTAAATACAATATGGCAGCATAAATTATCATGTTTGAAAAAGAAAAGTGGGGTTTCTGAATGCAAGTACTGACATAACAGCAAGCAAAATAGCCGAAAAACAGGAAAGGAAGAGTCTGTATATACAATATGGTAATTATCATGTTTGGAAAAGACAGAAAAGATAAGTGGTGTTTCCTAATATACAAGGGCATTGTACCGACATAACAGCACGAAATATTTCCGAAACACAGGAAAGGAAGAGTCTGAAAATACAATAAAGCAATATAAATTATCATGTTTGGTAAAGACAGAAAAGATATGTGGCATTTCTGAACATACATATGCATTGTACTGACATAACAGCAAGCAAAAAATAAAAAAAAAACCATGAAAGGAAGAGTCTGTAAGTACAACATGGATATATAACTTTATCGATAAAATTTACACATGGAAAGATAAGAACGCTAAACGAACAGTAATGTTTCATCTTAGCACGACACCTTAAAGAATTTACCTTGCATAACCAGTAAAGAGAAAACTGACTTTATAATCCTGCATTAGAAAAGTGACCCTGTGCAGCTCTGACGACTAATAAAGATATGAAAGGTTAATTTAGCACAATAATATTGAAGAACTTCAAAATCTTATGTCTTAGACGTATGAAGGTGTAGAAGCTTTATAAATATTACTACAAAAATCATAGCCTTAATTTCAACAAACAATACATTATTACCATTATGAACTCCTATAATATGCTGGTAAACTACCCATAAAATAAAAAGTTAAGCTGCTAATAATTTTATCATTAAAATAAATCTGATCTCCAATAGCTACAATTAAATTCATTTTGCCAAGTTCTAAAGTAAGAAACTGTAGACCCGAATTAAATATTAGCATACAATAACAAATACAAGACACTGTAGGAATATTAAAATAACTATTATATAGGAATATAAATAAGCATAGCTGAATATAAAATACTGAAATATATGTTTCCAAGACCAGATGAAGAATTGAATGCACATGTTAATAAACTCTGCATCTGCTACATTGCAAAGCAAGCTGTAGGACAAGGAATAACTTTTATGAGGTTCCAATATAAATAGAACTGGGAGAATATATTGCATAGGGTTAGTCATGCAAGGATGTGTGCAAAACTCGCATGGCCAAATGTAAATATAGCTTCATTCAAGGATATGTGTGATACTTGCATGGTCATATATATACAGGTATATGAATTAATTCCTTGATATGTGTGGAACTCACATGGCCATATATGTACATATTCATTCATGGATATGTGTGAAACTCTCATGCCTACGTGTGTATGAATTCATTCACTGATATGTAAAGCTCATAAGGCAATATATGTACGGATGCATAAATGCCTATGTGTGAAGCTCACATGGCCTTATATATAAAGATTCATTCATGAATATGCTTGAAATTCACATGGCCATATATATACAGATTCATTTAAGGATATGTGGGAAACATGCATGACCATATACTGTATATATATTGTATGTGGCTTCATTCATGGATATGCACTAAACTCTTATGGCCATTTATAAATGGATTTATTTGTGGATGTGTGCGAAATTTGCATGGCCATATATACACACACACATTCATGGATATGTGTGAAACTGACATGCCTATATACAAACGAATTCACTTCTGAAAATGTGTGAAACTCACAAGATTCTTTCATGGATATATGTGGTATCTGTATGGTTTTATATATATACAGATTCAGTTATATATAGATATGTATAAAATTCACATGGCCATGTATATACGGATTGATTCATGTATATGACCATGCATGTTCCATGTGCATGACCATATACTGTATATCCTTGACTGAATCTGTATATATATGCTCATGCGAGTTTCACATATACCTATATATAAATCTGTATAAATATGGCCATATGAGTTTCACATATATCCATAAATGAATTCATATATATATATATATATATATATATATATATATATATATATATATATATATATATATATATATATATATATATATATATATATATATATATATATATATATATATATATATATTATATATATATATATATATATATATATATATATATATATATATATATATATATATATATATATATATATATTATGACCATGTGCAAATCTCACATGACCATATATGTACTAATCGAGAGGTCCATAATCTACAAAAGATGTGAAATAAGAAAGAAAAGTGGGAAAAAGTAGTCAGCTGTACTAAAATGGGTTCATAAGAGTCTCCCTCAACCGATCCCAACGATATCAGTGGCTTAACTCATTTAGCACTGGTATGAAAATTAAATCTGACAATTGAAGGATGAAATCAAAGGTAATAATTTCTCAGTTAACACAAACAGGACAATAATGATGAAGAGAATTATAAATTACAGACATTTCAAAATAAAAGTGTGGAAATACAGTAATGTGGAGCCAGAAATGAAACAATTATATAGAGAAAAAAAATTATAATGAAATATTCAGAATAGTCCTAAAGAAGGAACTTCACATAAGACATACAGAAAATACAGCAATGCAGAGTATAATAACATAGACTGATGGGCAATTAAAATGTACATGTTTATGGGTACTACTTTATCAGAGATGAATTAAATACCTCACGTCTGGTTCAACAAAGTTAGGTAGCGGTCAATTTCTTAAAAGGATAAAAAGTATTATCTCATTTTAGTATGATTCCTATTCAGCAACAGTTAGTGTCATGTTTGTGGATGGAACAAAAGCAATTTAGATAGCATCATCTACATAAGCAACTATTTTGATTTCTAAACCTATCTATACGTAATGATCGTACACTATGAAAAGCAAGGGGCCAAGAATACTACCCTGAGGGGCGCATGAGATCACATTACTGAATTCAGGCTAATATCCAACTACTGACACCCTTTGAGTCCTCTTACTTAAGAACTGCACAAATATTTGAAGAAAAGATCTACCAATACCATTTCTTAATCTAAAACATAATATATAATCCCACACATTACAAAGCAAATTCAGAATGGCAGCAGAGGCTCTTAGGCAGATTAAATTTTAGAAATCTTAACTTAGCAGAAGTCTAAGCTCCAAATACAATGCTTGTGAAAATTTTCAAAACAATTATGTGGTTCATTCATCTGTCAACTTTTTGGTAAAGTATAATTTAATCCAGCAAAAAAATATTATTTTGACTAAAATGTGTATTGGATTGAAATACTGTATACCTAGTAGTAATGCTATATATTATAATAATTTCTTGTAAGAGCATATCTATCTCATGAGAAGACTTTCATGATAGAGGTATTATAGTGTACATGGAAAAGGCATTATAGTGATAATATCAATTATGTATAAGGTAGAGAGTAGATCAATAATTGTTACATCACATAAGGCATGATGTTAAAAAGCATGATATTAAAAGGCTATGGCAGCTTGAGTATCAAAACGTTCTGGGACCTTGGACACTAACTCTTTGAGGGAGAAAAATACAGAGGAGGGGATTACCAATCCCTTGCTTTGCGGCATTTAGTCATAGTTTACGACACACAAGGGAACAAGGAGTATTTTTCCCCCATTCCTAAGGGGGAACTCAACACATTGTCAAATAAAAAGTCCAACATATCAAGTTATTCTACTAACATGCACATAGAAAAGTGAAGAAACTAATTATAATTCATTCCTTTCAGCAGGAGGAACAATGACAGGAAGTCTAAGAAGCCATTTGTTCAGCAAAAAGTGGGTTATAGCTTTGCTGGAATTTCATATACATTACTTCCGCAAAAGTGTGCTGCCTAATAGTAATTTAAAGAAAACTGGATCAGGTAGAGATTAGCGTTGCCAAAACATTAAATAACCCCAAAATTTATGAAGTTAGGTGAGGTTAGGCTAGGCATTAACCTAACATAACCCAACAACATTCGGAGTTATATAATGTTATGGGGGTTGCTAATCTTTACCTAATTAAAACTAATTCAAAATAATATCCTTGTTCCCTTAAGTTCTTCTTACATCTATCTCTTCCTT
>JAXCGZ010019267.1:45000-73758 GCA_037179515.1 Halocaridina rubra
TAAAAAGACACAGCAACCCCATACACAGGAAATGGCTTAATGCTGAAGACAAAAAAAGGAAAGTTTGATAACTCAATGTTATAAAGAGCCATTCTGCAGGCTATGCATTTTCTAGATTGCTCAAATGCATTCTTAGAAAAAGAAATTATAGAAGAAAACTTAACAGTCTGCATCTAAATAGTCTCCATTGTCTTCCAGAAGACAAATTTTAACATCTTCTTCGTCTACATCTTTTCCCACTTTTATGTGGGGTAGATGTTGGGACAAATTTTAACATCATGTACCCCAATTCCAGAAATTCAAAGTTCAAGTGAAGCATATAGTACCGTACTAGGTTAGCTGCCAAAACTACAAAATGCAAGAAAACGCGTTTAAGGTTTCGCATCTTTAAAGCTGTGATATCTTGTTAGCCGCTCATGTTATGATTTTTTTTAAAGCGTAACACCAAAATAACATGAGCAGTTACCGAGATATTGAAGTTTTAGAGCTGTGAAACTTTAAACGTTTTTTCTGGTAGTCTGTAGTTTTGGCACTTAACCCAGCATAGTACTAGGCACCTCAAATAGGGAGAAAGATCAAGAAGTGAAAATAAGAAAACAAACAACTACCTAGTGCTGAATAATTAGTGGGGTGAAAAGTCATGAAAACAAACATTCTCTCTCTAAATCATGCAACTATAAGCTAGTTAACCATAAAAAGTATTGCAATTCAGTATAAACTTTAGAGTACAAGTTAAACAAAGTTACGAAGATACTGACGGTGGAAGATAGTTAGAATTAAGTAACAAAATACTGATGTCAAATCAACAAGATCATTAACATTCACAGAGTTAATGATGCCAAGACACAATATGTCATTAACATTCACAGAGTCAATGATGCCAAGACACAATATGTAACAGTTATACATATGATGGCAGAAAAACAAACCAGTGGGGTCAATTAAGGTTGGTGCCACCCAGTGTCGCTACACACAGTGTCACCTCCCACTGGACCTTCAACAGTGCTAGACTAGACAAACTTAGGTAACATTTATTTGCACTAATTTGTAAATCGTAATTCATATATATTTTACGGTGAAATGGCAACAGAAGTGGCATAAAAACTATCATATCTATAATTATTTCTTTAAATTACAAAATCATATGCAGTCTACATGCATTTACATTTACATTTTCACGTGGTTAAAAAAAAAATTTAAATAAAATAAAAATAAAACGTTCAATAATTACCTCCAAATTATGTCCAACATCAAATCTTATTGTTACATTTGATACAATGACTGATAAGGAATAATGGCCCAAATACAGTAATAAATGAAACAATTTCACGAAAATAAACAGGAATAAATACACAAACACTTCACAACACTAAGAGAAAAAAATCTCAACTAGTTCAATACAGTGTTACCCCAGTTATTCGCGCTTCCTGGTTCGCTTTCTCACTCTATCGCAGTTTTTATTTGGATAAATTATTATTTTATTTCATGGGTATATGCAAAAATATTAAAATATTAAAAAAAAAATTCTCGGTATTTTCATTTTTTTTTTATTAAAAAAAAAAACATATTTCATTATCTAATTGATAAAAAAAAATTATTTCCCAGCCTACGAATAATAAAACCGTAAAAAATAGTAAAAAACATAAATGTAGATAGATAGATAGATAGACAGATACGTTTATTGACCACCTCTTTTGAAAAGTACAGTACAATCTTTACAAAAGGAATATTTGGTCCAAATTACAGTGAATAAATACAATAGATTTTGTACAATCATCAAATAAGTTTATGAATTTTAAATTAATATACATTGAACTAATAACTGAATGATATACGTACGTACAGTATAACTCACAGTATTGCATCATACGAAATAGTGTTCGATAGCGTACAATGTATTGGGGTCGCAGCTACTTGAGCTAGCATATATATTTATATTTCCAGTAGTTTCATGATTTTATTGATAAAAAAAACGTATTTATTAGCCTAAGAATAATAAAACAGTAAAAAATAGTAAAAAACAAATACTAACAGTATTGCAACATGTAAAATACGATACCGCTATCAGCGTTTTGGACAAAGACTTGTTCAGTCTAACTCACGTTTTGCTTGTGTTCGATAGCGTACAATGTATTGGGGTCGAAGCTACGTGAGCTAGCATATATATTTATATTTCCAGTAGTTTCATGATTTTATTGATAAAAAAAAACGTATTTCTTAGCCTACGAATAATATAACAGTAAAAAATAGTAAAAAACATAAATACTAACAGTATTGCAACATGTAAAATACGATACCGCTATCAGCGTTTCGGACAAAGGCTTCCACCATCTTCCACTGTCTCGCCTCACTCGTGTGCGCCATTCATGTTGTGCTTATTATTAATAATATGTTTTGCTTGTGATTTTTTTACTCGCATATTTTAACCTTTGCAATGCCTCCCAAGCATCCTTCATCTTCTAAGGCTTCTTGTAGTGAGCCTAAGCGGCAAAGGAAAATGTTAACCATTGTAGATAAAGTGAAACTCTTAGATATGTTGAAAGAAGGAAAAAAGTTTGTGGATGTCGGCCGCTATTTTACGTAAACGTAAAAATTATTGTAAAATATGGAACCTATTAATGTCAAGTCATCATCACCTCATTCATGGTAAGTTTTCCTATCACTTTCATAAAAAAATTACGTTGCTTGCTGTTATTTATAATATAAAGGGTGTTTTTTTAACAGTACAGGGAGGGTTTATACAGTGTAAACGTAAAAATACATTAAAATATCTATGTACATATAGGCTGATCTCCACACCACGGATTCCCGGGTTCGCGCCGGGTCCCGGAACCGAACTACCGCGATAAGTGAGGCAACACTGTACATTCCTTTTCCTGACCTTCAAAGCTAAAAAATGTAAATACCTTCCATGAAATTAATGTCTTTTGAAATTTTCCTTAAACTGAAAATACCACAAGATTATAAAGCATCGACTATCTCATGGTAGATTCTAAATAGTTCTTTATCAGTATTTCACTTCCAGGGATTTTTGAAATATATTAGCACACAAATAGAGCGTCCATGCAGTCTTTATATCACCAAATAGTAGTATCCAGTCATTATCTGTGACTGAAGTCCCCACAGTAACTGAGGTGATCTATAAATGTTTATTCCTATAACCATATCAGCTATACTACTTATTAACAACAGTCTTCAAAATCTACTATAAGTAGCTGAAATCTCTCGGTTTTTTTACCAAACTATATTTCAAGATAAGTCTTATTTCATTAAACATATAAATGCATTACTTATTAAAACCCAGCGGCTTTATTAACTAGTATCAATATAGTTAAGATGTCACTGGTAACACTGCCTTTTAACATACAAATAAAAATTTTGAGAGTACTCTTCCACTTACTTAATATCTAACATAACTTGAATCAACCGATAACAGTTTCATCATCTAAATATTATTAGTCAACTTTGAGGAATCATAAATAATGCTGCAATTGCTGGATTTTTTTTATATTTTTTATCTTTGAACCACTGCTAGCCAGAAAATTTTTTTTTTACTAGTCTCATTCATCATTGAAGAACACACTGCTAAGAAATTGCACTTTTAAGTAATTCTGCAATTAGGGTTTGAATGCTTTGCATAAGAAGAGTGCATTGCCTTTAATTAAGAAGAATGAGGATAAATATAATCACAGCAGGTGGAGTGTCAACCAGCAATGTATGATCAGGCTTTAAAGAAAGTAGAAAAATTGACTCATTTCCTTTACATATCAATCTTAAACACATATTACCATAACAGAGTTTGGGCCTAACTCATATGAATGTCTCACAATCATAATCTGTAAATTCTCTTCAATATTTCCTTATTACATAATCCTCTTTAGACATCTCAACCTGCAAAGCAATTTTGTTCAAGTCTCTGAAATAAACTCTTTATATGCCAAAATACATCTAACTCTCAATTCTCACATGGTGAAACCCCATGACTATACTGTCACTCAACATTTTACACGACCTATTGGCTCCTCAACCACAGGTGTTATTCAGAACTGCTTATACTGAAAACCATTACACAACACTTTATGTGTATTTTGCTTAAAACCCATTTCCAACATTTAACACTATATGATTTATAAAAGCTGGCATGTGCTGTACATGAAATACCTTTCTTATCGTAGCTTGTCTTTCTATTTAAAATATATTAAGCTTTTGTTTTGCATTATCACAATATTTTCCCAAATAATTCCTTTACAAGATATGTTTCTGACGACTTAAAGCACTGGTCTCCAGGACTTCATTATAATCAATTCCATTTGATCTCTAATTTCATAACATGAGAAAAAAATATCATAAAAAATAAAAATTATATATATATTATATATATTATATATATATATATATATATATATATATATATATATATATATATATATATATATATATATATATATATATATATATATATATACAGAAGCTCCCCTACTTATGAACAACCGAGTTACGAACATTAATAGATATGAACAAAAACTACCCATTATCTACCCATGCATGAAGGTATGTATTACTGTACTGCACTGTGTTATTACATTATTATTACTATATTAAAATTCATCAATCCTGTATACTTTATGTTTCATGTAGTAGTTAGGTGTCTTTAGCCTAAGTACTGTACCATTCTACTTATGAATGGACCTCTGGAACCTAAGTCATTCGTAAGTTGGGGAGGTCTGTGTATATCTGTAATAAGACACTTCTCATATCTACGCTATTACATAAATTAGAATATGTATAAATACCAAAGTGTTCAGTGTCTGAAATGCAATCTTGAGATTATAATCACCAGTCAGCCATTAATGTCCGAAGTTGTAAATGAAATTTCCAAAAGTAAATGATTACTAGATTTTCTACTCTTACTTCTTCAGGAAACACAAGACGGCACATAAAGATGACCTTTTTTAAAGCAAACTAATAATATATGTTAATTAGTGCAATACTACAGCTACTTACTATCTATGGTTGTGATAAGAATGTAATTAGTGCAAGGAGGTTAGAATCAGAAAACTGAAAATAAGTCTTTACAATGTCATGGAAAGTAAGCTACAAAAGCCACTTTTTCTACATAAATAAAGTAGGAAAATGATGAGAAACATCACAGTACCTCTAGACGTTTCGAAGAGTACTCAACGTAGACTTCAGAGCACCTCTCCGCAGTGGCTTTCATGTCTTCTTTCAGCTGGCTCAAATCTGTAATATTGTTATTCACGTCTTCCTCTTTTGTTGACAACTGAAATAAAACAGGGAACAAAGTTTACAGGACTTGTAATCATAAAGTAGGTTCTAACTTACGCATATCCAGCACTCTTCATCCCATCACATTTGACATAGTACAACACCCCCAAGCTGTTTCTCTGTGCTTTACGTTTCTTGTTGCCTGGGCAATTTTCTTTGCATGTCCCAGTTAAAAAAAAACAACACACACCTGCACACACACCTCTGATACCAAGCAGTCAAGAAATTCAAGAAAGCAATGCAGAAATATCTGGAAAGGATGTGAATAGTTTTATAAAGAACTTGCTAACCAAACTAAGAGATACACACATGGTTCTATCCACAAGAAGAATAGTATCAATATGATTATAGAAAACGCATTTTAGGTTATCGTCAGGCGTACTCCGCAGATTTACTTACCTAGCCTAATATTATGCATGCTATCTTACATGAGAAAGTTATGCATGCCATCTCATAAGAGAAATCTGCCTTGAGGTCATCGCTTACCCAAACATCCAACGAATCATATAACTCTGAAACCAATAAGTTCCAATCAACCAAAATTACTTGCCTCTTTTTCTAGATCATCCACTTTCTCTTGCAGTTGCTTAATGACCATTTGTTTGCTTGTGAGTGATGCATCCACGGCTGCCTGCTCTGCCCCGCTGGCTCCAGCGACAGCTGCATTTCGTGCCTTTAGACGAGCTTTTTCTTGATTTAGAGCGAGCAATCTAAAATAAAACAATTAATGCAAATTAGACATGCAAAACTGTGGATATAAGTAATAAGAGCAATTTAATATTTCTTTCCTTGAAGTTGTCGAACTCTTATGTTCATCTACAAACAAAACATATAATTACGAGGCCTCAGCCTCTATATGCCTAGGGCAGTGAATCTCAAACTTTTTTACTACAAGGCGCACTTGTAGAACAACTACAACTTTGGAGAGCACTTTAACTTTTAATAACAAAATCCGAGTCATGATATTTGAAAATAGGAAAATAATAAAGAATTCTTTGAATATACTGAATGTACTTTTTACATGAAAAATTTTTAAATAAAAATTGTTGATTTATATAATGGTTTAATCCCCAAAATTTTATTTTAAAGCTTTTAATTATAAATATAGAAGTCTCTAATAAAAAGCATACTTTTGCCACAGAATAAAAACCGCAATATTAACTGCAGTTATAAAACAAATCTTGATTTTTTCTTAGAGGACCACTTAAAATAGAAAAAGCTTGTTTGCTAGCACACTTCACGAGAAACTCAAATAATAGTAATAAAGCATGAAAATATTGTTTTATATCATTTATCCATAATTGGAATTAAGGATGAAATATTTGAAAATAAAGAGGTTTATTCTAATTATGAACTTTGCAAAGCATGAAGTAAATGCATTATACATATGTGAGGGGCATTCATGAGGGGGAAAAAAATCACCAATAGGCGTAAAAAGAAAATTACCTTTAATTGCTGTCATTTTTGGTTTAGCATTCCCAAAGAATATTAGTGGGACAGTTTTCATTTAAAAGGACTTATAAATCAGTTTTTTTTTTTAGAGAGGGCAATGATGAAAGAGTTAGTTTCTTTGAAGAAGGGAAAAGGGAAAAGATTATCCACTCCTTCTTAAGATTACGATATTTAGCATTCAATTTATATCTAGTGACAAAGTCCTGACTCAGACATGGAAGCAATGTGCTTGGTGTCTCTAGTGTTTTTAAAAACACAAATATCTTAAATATAAAAATAGTTCATAAATTACTCTTCTGTTAACTTGGGGTTGACTTGGCTATCTTTCAGGGCACACCAGTGAGCACGGGAGATCAGTTTGAGAAACACTGGCCTAGGGTATGACTACAACTTCCCCCGGAGGAAAGGAGGTAAGATTATCTCTCCCGTGTTCCCCTGTGAGTCGTAAAAGTCAACTGATTGGGGAGGTACAAGGTAAATGAGAATCCCCTCCTCTGTATTTTCCTCCCATACTCAGTAAAGTTTTTATTGCTTTGACTAAGCCAACCCCCTTATAAGGGAGATTATGGCTTTTGTATGTATGCAGATAGATGTCCACAGCAGTGAGAAGAGCAGCAGCATGACATGCTCAAACTCCGCCCCCTCTTACTTTTTCTCTTACGCGAATTGTTTTAAAGTCGATAATACCACTACTACTAAGGTAAGAAGGGCTGCCAGCTCCTCGCTCCCTATTATATTTTACCTGTTACAAAGAATATTTAAGGAATGTGAAATACAACAAGGTTCTTATGCCATGGAAAAAGCCTTCTCCCAGAGATACCAATGTTCCGGTTTTACGTCACAGACTCCCTTTTCTAGGAAGGGCTAGGACGGTTGCCTTCTTGCAAAGGACTTGTTTTGGTAGCTGTAATCCTTACCCTGAGTGCATGCCCTTGCTAACCTCAGACCGTGACGGGGTGCGAACCCTCGACCTGCCGCATCAGAGTCGCGGACGCTACCGCTTGAGCCACAGTGAATACTCTCCCAGAGATACCAATAAGATGACCAAAACCCAGCAATTAATGATAGGGAAAAAAAGGGATTAGGGGTTAAAATTCTGGTTAATACAACACAAGAGAATGGGTGTTGTATAATCATAATAAGGAATTTAATAAGATATTAAAGTAAAATATATATATATATATATATATATATATATATATATATATATATATATATATATATATATATATATATATATATATATATATATATATATATATATATATATATATATATATATATATATATATATATATATATATATATATATATATATATATATATATATATATATATATATATATATATATATATATATATATATATATATATATATATATATATATATATATATATATATATATATATATATATATATATATATATATATATATATATATATATATATATATATATATATATATATATATATATATATATATATATATATATATATATATACAGTGATGCCTCACTTATCGCGGTAGTTCGGTTCCGGGACCCGGCGCGAACCAGGAAATCCGCGAAGTAGGATCAGCCTATATGTACATAGATATTTTAATATATTTTTACGTTTACACTGTATAAACTGTCCCTGTACTGTTAACATACCACCCTTTACTTCATAGATAACAGCATGCAAGCGTAAATTTATATGAAAGTGATAGATAAAATTACGGTGAATGAAGTGATGATGACGTGACATACATACTCATTTACAATTATTTTTTCGTTTACGTACTGTATAAACCCTCCCTGCACTGTTAAAAAAACACCCTTAACATTATAGATAACAGCAAGCAACGTAAATTTTTATGAAAGTGATAGGAAAACTTACCGTGAATGTGATGATGACGTGACATACATACTCATTTACAATTATTTTTTCGTTTACGTACTGTATAAACCCTCCCTGCACTGTTAAAAAAACACCCTTTACATTATAAATAACAGCAAGCAACGTAAATTTTTATGAAAGTGATAGATAAAATTACGGTGAATGAGGTGATGATGACGTGACACATACTCATTTACAATTATTTTTTCGTTTACGTACTGTATAAACCCTCCCTGCACTGTTAAAAAAACACCCTTTACATTATAAATAACAGCACGCAACGTAAATTTTTATGAAAGTGATAGATAAAATTACGATGAATGAGGCGATGATGACGTGACACACATACTCATTTACAATTATTTTTTCGTTTACAAACTGTATAAACCCTCCCTGCACTGTTAAAAAACACCCTTTACATTATAAATAACAGCAAGCAACGTAAATTTACATTTCCAATAAAAAAATGAAAATACTAAAAAAAATTTTTTTCAATATTTTAATATTTTTGCGTATACCCATAAAATAAAATAATAATAATAAAAAAATTAAAAAACGCGATAGAGTGAGAACGCGAACCAAGAAACGCGAATAACAGGGGTAACACTGTGTGTGTGTATATATATATATATATATATATATATATATATATATATATATATATATATATATATATATATATATATATATATATATGATCCCTCACCACGGGCATAGCCATAATAAACAGATATTGGCTGAAAAGGTAATCAGAACCTTTCAACTACATTGTGGGCCAAATAAATAGGAGGAGGAAAGGTATAACAAACTTACTACACACAGACACTGAACTAGCACAGATAAACGTTAAGAAATTTTAATAATGATATAACTTAGTCTCTGAAGCAAGGACTGAGAGTATGTATGTACAGTATGTACAACTGGTATGATCAAGTAATAGCAAACACAGTTTTCCTGTCAAAAGAGATACTAGCATATTCTGCTATAGGAGGAGTTATAAGCGAGTTTGTCACTAATTCACATAAACCACAGATATTTAACAGGTAAAATAGCTGCTTCCTTAGTATTGGCTGTGCATGGAGGAAGAAGAGGAAAACCCAAGACAAGGAGGAAGGATTGCATAGCAGAAGATATGAGAGAGAAGGGCCTGGATACCAACATGACATAGAAATGGCTCAAAAGCAGCAACCCCGAATAAAGACAGGCTAGTAAAGCTAAGGAATAAGAATAGTGTAGGAAGTATGTAAAAAAACACAAAGGTTACACCGAAACACTTGCTATACATTAAATATATAGTTCATGGTGTAAGTAATCACCGTGGCTCAAGCGGTAGCATCCGCGACTCTGGAGCCTAAGCGGTAGCATCCGCGACTCTAGAGCGTCAGGTCGAGGGTTCGCGCCCCGTCATGGTCTGAGGTTAGCAAGGGCATGCACTTAGGGCAAGAATTACATCTGCCAAAACAAGTCCTTTGCAAGAAGGCAATCGTCCTAGCCCTTGGTTGAATGGGAGTCCGTGACGTAAAACCGGAACAACATATAGTTCATGTTATCATAATTATCAAAGTACCTTTGGTTCTGGTCCCTGGCAGAAGCTTTAAGTTGGTTCATTTCAGACATATAGGTATCACGCGTGGACCGCATAGTATCGATGGTGGCCTTCACTTCTGTCACTCCTTGCCTGGTGGCACTGATTTTCTGAGTAAGTTCTTTCACACGGTCTTCCTGTCAAGAGAAAAAGAATGGGATAAGAAAAGACATTAACCAGAAAGAGCAAATGTAAAGTCCCATAATAATTTCTGTGTGTGACAGTGCGTGGGGCAAACATAATTGCTGTCATTGAGCCTAGGCACTAAGAACACACTGAGAAAGAGAAAAAGTAGCAGCTTAAAAAAAAAGGCAGAAATAAGAGAGGAATAAACAGTGAGAAAAAGACATGTTGAGAAAACAGTCAAAGAAATGAAGACCTACAAGTACGGCAGGATTAGGCCATGAAATGACAATAGATCAGCTTGTTGAAGGAAGAAAGGTCATAAGAATTAGGGAAGGCAGGAGGGAGTTCCAGGAGGGAGGAGGCTGGAAAGAAGCAATAATTGCACTGACAAATCTGCGAGCTACAAGTCTCCAGACAGTACCTGTATGACATGGCTGCTTTGACATTTATTTCTGTTTTAAATTTTCAATCCTTGGGATGTCCATAGAGGAATGAGGGTAAGAAATGTATGTGAATGAATGCATTTGCCTAATAAAGTAATCACAAATGTAATGAATATGTAAGAATACAAGAGTAATAATTACAGAATAATAACAGTAATTTAGAGAACACCACGATTCTCTGCAATATTGTTTCCATAACTTCACAAACTTTAGGACAGTCTTTTACATCTAAGAAAAAAAGGGTACATTACTATTGTTTTATACTTAACAAACGAACTCATGAGAAACTAATCTATTCCACATAAACTTTCTGTCACATACTTTTGTTGACAGTTCTATGCTTAGGCTCTGATTTTTGGCTTTGAGAGATAGAAGATTTTCCTGCTGCCTTTGTCTAACATTCATGAGCTCTTGGAGACGTTGCTTTTCCCACTCTTGCTGTCTCTGGAACTCAGCATCTCTGAAATTACGGGAGACAGTGCTTTATGAAAATAATTCCATGCCTGAGAGTGTCATTACATATACTGTATATGACTCTACATTTAAATGCACAGCAGCTGACAGGCTGCTCCCAGAAGTCTACACAACAATACATTGCAATTACTGATACAATTCGATAATCCAAATATGAGTTCTATATAATACACAAAAGCAAATATTAAAAACTGAAGAAAAGCATTAACTACTTCATAAACATCCTTACTTTCTGGCCTGTTCTTTCAGCTCCTCTTGTCTTTTTCTCTCTTGTTCTTTTTGTGCTTCAAGTTCTCTTTGTCTCTGCATTTCCCTCTCAAGCTCCTCCTGCCTTCGACGTTCAGCTTCCAATCTGGCCTTTTCCCTTTTGGCTTCCTCCTCCCGCTCTCTAACCAAAGAGAAATACATCTCGCATTCATGTCAAGATATGGAAAAATGGCTGTGCATTTTAATCAACACCTGCCAATGAGTCTATTTCCCTTATGAAATAATTACTGATCATGATAGTCTAAAGCATATAACACAATCTCACAATAGTTTTCTTCAGCCAGTTATCAACTATATATATGAGAAGCTTAATAACTTTGAGAGTACAGAAAACAGCTCTCTCTCTCTCTCATTACCTGCGTAATCGCTCTTCTGTTTCTCTTCTCTGAGCATCAAGTAGAGCTTTACGTCGTCTTTCTAACTCCGCTTGCCCCTTTTCAAAGTTTTCCCTTCTTCTGTCCTCAAATGAATCTAAAGTATAAGTTTAAATTACATTAAGTACATAGAATTCTTAAGTCTGTAACTCTTTACACAGGTTACATCAGTTCTGACATAATTCTTTATGTCACACATTTCACATGCATAATGAATAACGCACATAAAACAAGAACTAGATAAAAATCTATGACTTCAACAGGGTTTAAACTTGTAAGCTATTAAATGTTCAATAAAAAGCAGCAAAATAGCAAAAATAGGCTTATTAGCAGCTTATTAAAATTAAACAGAAGTGTTAAGTATGCAAAACAATTAATTAACACTTACTATCACTCACAGCGCCACCAATTACATCAGATACAGGAGTACCCCCTGAACCACCAGACTGAACGCTGGAGGTGCGCTGCCGACGATGAGTGGGAGGAATCAATTCTGGTGGTAGAGCTAAAGGGATCTTATTACCAGCTTTTGCTGACTCACACAGGTACATTGCTAAGACAAATTCCTCACAAGATAAACGGCCATCGTTATCGACATCAGCAAGTACCCTTGATTAGAAAGAAAAACACATCAATAAAGTGCAATCTGCAGCACTCAAATGACAACACACTACTCATATACACAAATGTAGTGACTCAAACCTACATTTTTTCCATTATAATTGTGGTTTTTAAAAAACAATATACCATCAAAAGTCAAACTCTTATTTCTAATCTGTATATCATTTTTTCTTTTCTCTACTGCCGACCAATTAAGCTGCTCAAACTGTAATCAATGTACATGTCATCCGACATTAAATATTTATGAATATTTTAAAGATGATGTGAAAGGAAATAAACCTGGAAACTCATATATTTAAAACTTTTTTAGGCTTTTATATACACAATCTGGTTTCTAGCAATGAATTTGTCAAGGTCAGCTTCTCAAGTTTTTCTTTTTTCAAAACCATGAAGCCAAAGTCCCTTTCATTCAAGAACAACTGAGCAAAAAGGGATATCTATCTATCTATCTCTCTCTCTCTCTCTCTTTCTCTCTTATGAAACTACATACAAACCATATTTGTGCTAGTGCTTGCTGGGGTAGTTGTGACTGGATGAGGATGTTTCTAGCTTGAACACCTGACAAATATCCTGATTTTGTTCTGTCCGTCATATTGAATACCTGAGTGAATTTGAGTTTGCTTGCCTGAGGAATGGCCCACTCTACTGGAGTCATGGAACCTCTGTAAACAAATTAATAAAACTATAATTCTCATGTTGTGCTAATATTAGTCCAGAATATGGGGGTTGTATGGCTAGGGAATAAAAGCTGTATGCCCTTCCGAGCGTCCAACGGTGAGCCCGTTCGTGGGTCTGTCGATTCCAGAGTCGCGCACTCTGACCACTCTTCCACCATGGTCCCCAAATTAATACATTCAATCTTTTCCTTGCAAGCTGTCAATATATTATTTACACCTCAGTACAGGGGTGTGGTTACCATGCCTCAAAATAAAATAAAAATTTTGTACTGTCTCTCGAAACCTAACTGGTTACTGAATCATTTAAGTACCTCTCAGCTGGTTAAAATATTAACTCTATGAATGGTACCATAACTTCAAATGCCAGATATCGATTTCCTTTTCACTTCCACTTGAAGGAATGTCGGGTATTTTGAAATTATTAGATTGGCAAATACATCATACTCGCAAATTACCCGAGTGAGATATTTCCAACAGATGTCTGATTTGCAGATAAAGGGTTAAGTAATACATCATTAATTTATTAGAAGGCAGCAGCAGAACAGGCTGCACGGTCCTTATCAATCCTGAGTTAGTGAAATCAATGTTCCATCACGAATCCCAAACATCTTCAGATGTATTCATTTAGCATGTTATGTTTACACCCTATCCTCTTTCTATTCTACCCTATTCTCTCAATAGCTAAGAGGTTTTGGAAAAAAAATTGCTTAGAGAACCATCTTTGGAGTTTTAATTACTGATATGTTGATCCACAAATTATGGTTGTATGTTCATATCATATACACCATAATATACCATAATGTAAATATCATCAATATGAAGCATCAAATTTGATATGTACATGAATATTTCATATCAATTTAACAGTGAAAATAAAATCTTGTCCAGCAAAGAGTAACATAATACAAACTTACCCAGATTCTTGGCTGGCTGTTCGCTGCATGGCTGCAGAAGGCGGTGTGGCCGTACCAACTGGAGGAGCTGTACTTCCAATTGGAACACTGGGAATCTGGCCAACACCTCCAACCTGCAGATATAATGTCAATCATTAAAAAAAAGAATCATGATAAATAAAAAAAATTATTTTGGTACAGTATTTGAAATGTCAAGCAACTAATAAAAACTATGAGCCTAAAATTAAATGATTATCAATAAATTTTGCATGATATATATACAACTTTATCAACAATTACTACAACAGCAACATGCCAAATACAAATATTATTGCACTGAAAGCATTTCTATGGTTAACTTTTAAAGCTTTTCTGTGATAATAAAAACACAAGCTGAATGAGATACAACAGTTATTGCATAATAAAGTTAAAGTACGAATACAAAGAGGGGAATCTGCAAATGCAAAAACTATATGAATTTCAAAAAAGATAATTAAATTCATAATAACCAGGTATGTCTAAATTTCTATTTTAAGGGTAAAAGTATTTCGTAACCACAGTATAATGTGCTTTTCTCACTATATTTTTTTTCACAGTTTTATTATTTTCCTAGGAAAATTTTCTTCAAATAATATTACATGCTGTACGTCACTGAGATTGCCCAAGACAATACATAACTATACAAAACTACCAGTTAAAAAAATAGCAAATTTTTACAACTGATTCCTTAGCTCACACATCGTAAAGGGTGCTTTTATAGATAAAAGTAATTTTTTTCTGCAATATTCTTCATTCTCTTGCAAATATGAACCTTATACAGTATTTTTAAGCTCTACAAAACATATAATATAAAAAGAGAGAAAATACAAATATTTTGCAACGAAAATATACCTCAGCAATGAGAATCCTTCTAAAAAAAATAATAATAAACAAAGAAAGACATAGAAACCATATGCATGATAGTATGTTTGGCTTTCATTAAAAAGGTAATGTCAAGCATAAAGATTAAGATATTCATTCTACAATGCCCATATCAAAGAAAATTCCATTTTTCTTTAATTTCAGTTTTGCAATTAACTGACACCTTACAAAAGAAAGTTTGCTGACAATAGGCATAAAGTTATAAGACACTGAATACAAGAACAAATACAGATCTTGATGTCCAAGCTACAGTTTCACCAACATGACCTGCTGTATGGCAAAAACAAGACTGAAGAAAAAAAATATGATTATCTCACACGAAAGTTACAAGAAATCTTCATATTTTACCATACAACTTTCAACAGATAAGGGGTCATAGCTACTGCTATTTAGACTATTATCATGCGCTCTGTTTTCACAATCTCCTTTATCACTACTTTTTACATATATACATTCATATATCTGGCCTCATTCCCTCTTGTAAAGGGGTGGCCAAAACCAAGAAACACGCATTCACCACGATCCACACATACCTCAACCACTCCTCAGGGATAAAGGGTTGCCACAATTACCCCCCTTCCACCCTGATTGGATCACTCACAAGGTAGGCGGGCAAGGATATTTTACAAAGAGGCCGAACAGCCACAGCTGGTTTACCTCCACTGCTTCATCACATGGCAACTCCCCTCACACCAGTCCATCTCTGTTCACTGCACCAGCTAATGTGAGATATCCCTTTGGCCTGCGTCACCTATATGCAATTTTCCTCCACTCATTCCCATCTCTTGTTAGCTCTCTTCTCTGCTCCACTGACATTCCACGTGCATTCAGTGCACTTTTCACACCATCTATCCACCTCATTCTAGGTCTTCCTCTTGACCGAACTCCAATTACCTCTGCACACCACACTCTTTTTACTATTCATTCATCACTTATCCTTTCCATGTGACCAAAACCAACTTAACACTCTCTGATCTGACCTACCCAACAGCTTCCTTTCAACATCCGTTCTCTGCCTGACATCCACATTTCTTACTCTTTCTTTTCTAGATGCACCAATAATACTTCTCCAACATCTCATCTCCATTTCATTCAACTAGTTCCACTCATTCTCTCTGGCATTCTAAGTCTCTGCTCCATACAATGCTGTCAGCACAATCACACCTTCATATACCCTTCTCTTCGCATTCATTCCCAAATATCTATGTCTCATTACACTTTTCAACCCACCAGGACATTTACTTGCATTCTTCACTCTATGACTTACCTCTGCATCCACTCGTCCATTCCTTGATACATGCGACTCCAGATACTTGAAACTCTCTGTTTCCTAATCAAAAACTAAATGTATTTTACAAAAAATGCCAGTTAATATAGAATATAACAAACAGGTAATGCAAAAAAAGAAAAACAAATTCAGCATACTACAAAGTTGGGTCTCAGAGTATTATAAATCAGATTACACAAAAGAAGTCTCGATATATCCCAATTTGTCTTACAAATAACTAACCACAGAGCAAAACATGAAGGACAGGTAAGCACAGCAAGATCCCCAGCTCAATGCAGTATGGATAAACATCATAAGCAAAACAATAAAGAAAGATATTCACCCACTTCTTTATAGCTTTATCTGAAGATTGGTAATCTAGCATTATGTGGTCACATTATCATTAATATTATTAATATTATTATTTTCCAAGTAACAAGCCTAGATAGCTTCAGCAAGGAATTCTACTAGGTGACGAAAATGAAAATGAGAAGATAAAATATATACATTTGTATAAAAGGTACAGCTCAAGAGTTGCAATACTGGCATAATCAGAAATGGGAGTTATAAGTATAATAACGTTTACTAATCCTTTCAACAAGGATTTCTTTAACTACAACATGCCAGAAAATGTACTAAAAATGTACTAAAAGTCTTACAACTTTAATACTTTGATATCTCAGTAGCCGCTCACGCTATTTTGAAGTTGTGCTTAAAAAAATCATACATAACTAAATTTTTTGCTGTTTATAAAATGTAAATTGCAATTACATAAATTGTACTATAATATAATTCTGGAGGCCTCTGCCATGCTATATTCCAGAGCTCATAACTGGGTAAAATTAACAATAGGAAACTTTGAGAATAAGCTTCGAGTATATGAAATCAAACATTTAAAAAATAAGAAAAGTAAGGATGGAGCCTATCCTAAAAAGATCAAATTTCCAACATACCCATATAACACCAGCCCCAACATAATGACGCAAACATTATAAACACTCGCAAGTTAACTAGGTTAATACATTTTTCCGGCACCTACCATACACACAGGTGAACTATTCCAATTCCACTGCTGTGGATACAATGGAGAGGCTATGCACCTATTCAAGTAGCCATTGAAATGAGGAGACACTGCCTGTTTCCTGGACCATACGGCAACTGGTTGTTGTGGAATTGCAAAATTTCTAAACTGGTAATTCTTTGGCTGCTGAACATCCCCAAAGTAACAATAAACAAATATAAACTTCTAACTTAACACACTATATAGGAGGTAATGCTTGCACGCAAGAGGATCTCGTTATTATAAGGGTATTAGCTGCAAATACACATAATATTTCAGTTTGAATTCCATCTGATATTTTATACTATTCTAGCCAAATGAAAGTCACAAAATATCCTTGATAGGGCATATGACAGGTGAAGACGCTGCAAATACTGCCACCAGGCCTAGTCATAGAAAAGCAAATGACATTGTCATGACTGATATTACAACCAAGATAGTATGAATTGTGGAAATTTTTCAGGCTGAGGGAGAATTTTCCAATATCTTTACTCAATGTCAAGATAAATATTTCACATTACTTAAAACAAAATAACAGTCCTAGGAAAAGAACACTTGTAAAAAACATTATCAGTGTAAATTACCTATACCAAAATAATTACCCGAAAATACATTCAGAAAAGCAGTATTTGCTTAAAACGAAAACCAGAAAACTAATTCACAAAAGTTAAACAAATAAATTTCTTCATGAGAACAGAAATAGATAATGTTTTTAAATAGAAAACAAAATAAAACATTATCTAAAACAATGGAGCCTTAATCATGATAATGTATATTAATACAAAATAAAAAAAAGGAATTTACAAAAAGACCTGTTAATAATTAAAACTATATCATGTCACTCTTTCTAATTTTTTCCTTCATTACATTTCACCACACCACTCAGATCTAGGTCAACTTGACCAAACCAAAACAACAGAACCGAGAAAATACAATTTCCATTTTCTGTGCACATTTTCAGCTCTTTACTTGTCCACTTTAAGTTTGCAATTGAAATTTCAGGTGGGACGCCTTATCTAATATTACGAATGATATGCAAATAAAGCAAAAAGGGCCAGAACGTGATATATGAGAGATATTTGAATTATAGGCTCTAATTAACATGTAGGGATCATTTATAAAACAAAGAAACATTTTCGAAAAAAGAGAACATGAATTTGCATTAAACGAATGTTATCATGAGAAGAGGGCTTAATATGATTAAAGGTTACTATGCACAAACAAAACTAAAAGATGCATATTTACATAAAGGTGTGCAGGGGATTCTAAAATCAACATACCAATATCCATTTAAGAAAACTGTGATAACCAGCTTAGCATTTTGAAATGAACCTGCAGTTATTCGTAACTTATTGCTTGATTTCCTTCGAATTAATATTATTTAGCAGCTATACCCATATTTAGTGGACAAGAAAGTTAGAGTCTTCATCAGAGTAAAAAGACAGGAGAAAAGCATTATTCTAGAAAACTAAGTGGCTGTAATTTCAAAAGAGTAATAATAATATGTGAAAATGCCTGAAAGCAAGTTGTGCTAGAGACTCCTATATTACTTAAAAAATATTTTATATAAAATATCTAAGGAAAGTAAAGGTTCTAGCTATTAAATTTAGTTGTCACTTAATAATTAACAAGCATGCTTCTCAATATTGAAATAAAAACTGTTGCAAGACTGGGGTGCACAAAAATTGCATATAAACAAGGGGCTTATTATGTCAATGCCCATGTGCAAATAATGCATCTCGTAAGTGATAAAATTTCTCAAAATTAATATTAATATTAATAATAACTACAGAAGCTGGCAATATACTAAACAAGTTACTAATAACTGGTACTAAATAAGCACATCTTCTCAGTTACAAAAACCTATTGAAAACAACATTCTCTCGATTTCTACATTGCAGTGCTAAATGTAAGATACTGGTGCATTTAGTTTCCCTTCACTCACTCTCATCATATGTACTTTACCAACACGGAACCAATGAAATAAAAAAAGAAATTAACTCACCACAGGCTGCTGTCCTGGAACCATAGTAGCGGAAACCATAGAAGCTGGCACCATAGGAGCTGTTGTCTGGGCCATAGAAGCAGCCACTGAAGTCATGGGCATAGATGCTGAAGCCATGGGCATAGATGCAGGCACCATGGGCACAGCCTGAGGAACCATGGGTGCTGATGCCATTGCGGCTGGAGCTACTGACATGGGTACCACTGGAGCCGACACCACCGACGGAATCGGAGCTTGTTGTCCAGTCAATCCTGGCAGAGGAACAGCTCCTAAACAGAGATATTTAAATCTATATTATTTTACTGATGTAAATCCAAGTACCTCAGTTAAAAACTATAACCTCAAGTTCTCCACAATTGCAAAAAAGTGTTATGGCATAATGTCAACCATAATATTCTATTCCTTTGTCTATTGTATAAGAGTTTATTCTCACTTTCTCTGTTTACTTATTTCTTTCTAGAAGGGTGACTTCTATCAAAGTAAGGACTTGAGCTTCCTCTGCTTCCCATATTTTCTTTTACTTTGCATTTTCTTCTTACTTCTCCTGGGGTGGGGGACAAGAGGACTGCCTCGTATGTTCGTTCCCCAGCAAGTCATAGAAGCTTTGACTAAATGGTACAAAGAAAAGGGACCGGAATCCCACATTTGTATATTCTACAGAGTCAAGATTTTACTTTGACTCAGCCACCTCCCATATAAAGAGCAGTGTAGCATTTGAATATAAATAAAGAAATCATTGAAAATATTAAGTATGCTCCAATATTCTCTCTCTCAGCATTGGAATATTAAGTAAAATAATACTGAATATGCCCCAACTCTCTCTCTCTCTCTCTCTCTCTCTCTTTCTCTTCTAAGTTCCGCATTTTTCAGAAACATATTCATTAAGTTTGAAGTGGTAACAGCAAATGAAGATGCAAGTGCTATTCCTTGCACATCTTCAACAAATCTAAGTTTAAAATTTCCTTGAACATCTCCAACATAACTAAGCGAAAATTTCAATGATTGTCACACAACAAGGAAATTTCCATACACCCCTTCAATATAACTACGTGAAAATTTCAATGACTCACATAACAAGGAAATTTCCTTGCACATCTCCAATGTAACTAAGTGAAAATTTCAATGATTGACAGATAACAAGGAAATTTACTTGAAAATCTTCAACATAACTAAGTGAAAATTTCATTGGTTGATACGTAACAAAGAATTTTCAATATCAAGTTCTCTGAAATGGGAGCCCAATATGTAAACCATTGAGTAATAAAAAAAACTGATAAGGATATAAAGCATGATGGATGCAAAAAGACATCTCAAAGCAAAACATAACAAATATAGTAAAATGATTTGGTTAAAACACCAGATTTGAAATCCAAATAAAAAGTGAAATGCAATACATGATTAAGAAATCATATCACTAGATACAAAAGCATTAAGTAATGAGAGCTAACCAATTAGAAATAAAAAAAATTAAAAATAGGTGCAAAGGTGCACAAATTCTTATCACTATATATTCAAAAATTTGTGTTACACTTTGCAACAATCCCAGAATATACTAATAACAATTCACTGAAAGAATATATAATTTATATGACAAATACTGCGACATTCTAAAACCAATGTGAGTGAAGCAGAATAATAGAGAAGCCATGCCTTAAACAGCAGCCCTATGAACAGATAGTTACACCAACACTTACGAGGAGAAGTAGGCAGCGATGCTGGTAAAGAATTCATGCCAGCTGCCACTGGCAACATTACAAGCACAGAACCAGGTCCACTGCTCATCAAGCCACCTGAGTCTAAGCAAGGCATACCAGAGGGTGGCATTACACCTGGCACACAACTCTGAGGCACAATGTTAGCTAAGTTTTGCTCTGCAAGGCCACTTGTCATAGGCATAGAAGATACTGAAGAAGCAAAGTTAAGAGAAGAGGCAGGTATGGAATCGGGGGAATATGAAGGAAGAGTACAATTAGGAGGCAAAGAACCAGCCATAACCACAGGGGAGACAACCGGACCAGGAGCAATAGCGGAAGTAACAGATGGACCACTTCCCAAGGCTACTGATCCAGCTGCCAACGCTGCTGGTGCTGCTATAATTGGATCAGCTGATATAAATCTTGCAGCTGATGTCTCAGTTCCTGCGGAAGTGTTGAGGGATGGCCAAATTACGATATCAATACACACGTGCTTAAAGATCAGTGATGATAGTTTATCTTAACAACAAACTCTAGCATGGTAACAAGTTAAGCAAAACAGGGAGAGCAAGTCCATCTACATAGTGCTGATGTAAATACCATATTCTAGCTTGAGGCAAATAATATAAAAGGAAACATGTGTTACAATATATATGTTCTACTAAAACATATTCAGGTTACTTGAATATCATCTAGCTCTGCAATAACAATATGAAAATCAAATGTATGAACATTACACACACTGCTTATGTGTTCAGGCACTAGCACTATGGCAGAAGGTACATAAAAACAGGAACTGGGAACGGAAAAACTTCATATATAAACACAACTAATTCACTGACAACATTTCACAATAAATATAATAATTCTAAATAGGATTTCTCTTCTCACACTACAGTCGCATGTAAAAGCTAGCTTCCTTGATCATACCCATTAAGCCACACAGGCTATACCAGCAACACAACATCCACTCCCTGAGAGTTCTGTGGGAAAGTCCGGGAATGGCAGTGGTCTTACTTAAGGAGTATGGGTTGTTTGGCATGACAGCCTAGGGAATGTCAACAACAACAACAATGCTGGCATTAGTTTTTAATATGCTACCATGAACACAAAATCAACTGACACAATACTCATACCTGTAGCAGCAATTGACTGAGGAGTTGTGGATCCTATCAAGCATGTAAGAGTGAAAAAGGAGAATAAGATTTAAATATGAAGGATGTTTCACAGCTGTCATTAAAGAAGAAAAAGCACATTACCAAAAATACTGATCGTGTAGATTATTATACTTATAAAATGCATCAGTATCCCAACACACTGCGGGTAACAAAGAAATTACTTCAAAACAGTACCTTATACCAATCAAGCAAAGCATACAGTGTTACCAAATCAAATAAAATATTTACCTACAAAATCAAGCCAACAAAAAGAGGAGTATAATACCCAAGTGCCCTGCCATGAAGCCACAAATTTACTGCCAACTAAAACTCCAAAGGTAAAATTATGACCCCAATAATGAAAAATTTCTTTAAATTATAAAACTAAGCATTACTCACCTACACCAGGAACTGTTGTGGCTGGACCACCACAAGCAGATTGTTTAAGAGAAACTGGCAATGTCTGAGGAAGGTTGAAACCTCTGAGCTTCAAATTGATGAGCTTACATGCGATGCTGAATTCATGAAGATCCATCTTGCCATCCCCGTTAATGTCGGACAATGACCTGAAATAAGAAATTTAATCATTCAATTCCAGTGAATTCACAGAGCTCCAATCTTAGACATCGAGTTTTTAATTCTTTCTTCTTAACTCTTGGCTTTGTGAAGAACTTTTCTACAAATATTCTAGCATTGTCTACAGGACCACTCTTTATCTATATGTATTCTTAATCCTAAGCATATCAAGTTATTGGATCAAATGTATTCTAGTACAGATTATTAACAGTTCATACTTGTATTTTTTCAAACTTTCACCTTTAGTTCCCTGGGGTGTCTATATGTAACTATGTACCGGTATATAAGATAAATTATTTACTAACAGATGAAAGGCAAAACAGTATTAAAAATAATTTTCATCAAATGTACGATAAATTATTTACTAACAGAAGAGAGGTTAAACAGCATTAAAAATAATTTTCATCACACTTACCAAATAATTCCCAAAACGGGAGGAGGTAATCGCGACTGAAGGAAGAAACCCTTCGCTTGCTCTCCTGTGATGAAGCCATTTGCAGGTCTGAGTGTGTTAAATTGTTCTTCATGCTTTGTTCGTTCTCCTGGCGTCACCACCCATGGATCAGCCATCTGGGATGTAAGAAATTAAATTTTACCATTATGATTCACATAAAAAAGGCAACACAAGCAACTTCTTAAACTATTTGCTATTCCAATATTCACGGTTAGGGTAAAAAGTCTTCAAATGTAGGTCTCAAATTTTGCTTTAACAAAAAGTCTTTGTTCTGCTGATGGCTCACATCAATATGCTAATGGTCATTGTTCTACTGATGGCTCAACACACATCAATATTTAGTTACTGTTTCACATTCACAAAGATGAATAATATAAAATATAAACAGTAGGGTGTTATACTGAAACACATCTCGAGAGAGAGAATCTCACAGTTGTGAAATAAAGATCTCTCATAGCTAAAATATTTGTTGACAATAGCAATATCAACTGCTTACATTCAAGCAGTATCTATACCAAGAGTGGCCAAACTTGCTCAGTGTGTCGCGTTCGATAAACTTCAGGTGTTTGGGAGCCGCAAGACATTAAATAAATTACAAACTCCTTTTTATTACTACAAGCATATTTTGTTAAGAATGTATGATGCTACATTTTTTCTTATTTGTACTTTCTTGGCGCCCAGGCAATTTTCTCTACCTGCCCCAGTGTTGATCAGCAAAATGAGCACACTTAACAAATTCTAACAAGACCATAATCCAAAAATTAATAATGAAATTATATATAAATTTAAATGTCTCACATAAAGGTGCTTTTCTTTTTTTGGGGGGGCACTTTAAAGTAACAATGAGAGAATAACATAGTCTTTATATAATGGCAATGTTGGACCTGGTACAATAACTAATATTAGAAAATGCTCTCCATTATGGTATAACTAATCAGGGATAATTATAGCAATTTCACTCAATGGTAACCCAGCGTTAATACAAGCACCGACAAAAATTTGTCATCTTTTTTTTACATCAGACTTTCATGGCAATGTGCACGAATCAGTTAATGGATTTTTTTTTTTTTTTGCAATCCTTATGGTATTTCTTATTTCTAAATGTTACAAAAATATATCACCAAGATTACGATTCGTTTAATGTAGATTAAACACCCAAATTCACCCTACTAAAGTGGTGTAAGGCTTCAAATTTGAGTCAGGTTAAGCCCGTTGAGCTACACTAGGTTAGTATAAATTAGTTCACATAGAGAAGTGCAAAACCCGAAAATTTAACTATTTTATTTCTGGGAATAACTCATTGGCACTCGACTGCCAATACGGCCGACTGACACCACCTCATTCACGAGAATGACAGGTATTGATTTTGACAAACAAGAACTTGGGCCTATCTAGCCAATGACTAAATTTCATAAAAATATTAATATTTTAATCCCTACAACAACTGATAGTAACCACCATTCTAATTACAAAAAGGGGACAATTAAACCGAAAGAACTTAATATTATGAGGTCAATAACTGACCTGCCTTAATTATTTCAAAGCTGATTATGCAAGTTTTAATACTTCTAAGCTTATATTGCGATGAAATAATCGATTGAGTTACCTTGAATCTGTAATTTTCTTAAAACTGACGCTTATTAATGCATAAATGAGCGATAATTAATGAATAAAATGTGGAAGAATTGGACATGACAGCTCGACTTGTCGTCACTCCTTCCTAGTATTGACTACTGTTGGCTGGCAAGAGTAATTGACGGAAATACAACCTTTTTTTAATTTTAATTTTCTCATTTGACGCATTTAACCACATATTATCCATAATACTTTAGTAGTTTGTAAGCCTTTAAAATAAGAAAAATATAATCATACGTAAAAAATAAATAATTTTGATATAAAACTATTTCGTTCGATTACTCTTGTCAAGCTAAGATGTATCATAGAAACATATAAAATAGACATCAAATAAATGCTGAAGGAAAATATATCATGGAGGAGTAGTAGAAGAGGAGTATAACATCCACTCATATATATATATATATATATATATATATATATATATATATATATATATATATATATATATATATATATATATATATATATATATATATATATCGGTTCCGGTTTTACGTCACGGACTCCCTTATCAACCAAGGGCTAGGACGGTTGCCTTCTTGCGAAGGACTTGGTTTTGGCAGATGTAATCCTTACGCTGAGTGCATGCCTTTGCTAACCTCAGACCGTGACGGGGCGCGAACCCTCGACCTGACGCCTCAGAGTCGGAGACGCTACCGACTGAGCCACGGCGACTACATATATATATATATATATATATATATATATATATATATATATCCATACATATATACTCACATAACTTGAATATGCAGCCCCCTTTTGGAATCCGCACTTGAAAAAGCACGTAAATAAGATGGAAAAAATTCAAAGACATGCCATGAAACTGGAGAGGCTGAGGGAATTAGACTTACCATCACTCGATGTTAGAAGATTGAGGGGGATATGGTGACAGTCTTTAAATTCCTTTATGGTTATGATTGAGTAGATAGGGATCGATATCTTGATATGGCTGGCACTAGAACTAGACGTCATTATATGAAGCTTCATAAGGAAACTTTTTTTGCAGGATGTAAGAAAGCACTTTTTTAGTGTAAGAGTAGACGAAAATTTGAATTCGTTAAGCGAGGAGGTAGTTAATGCTAACTCAATCTATAGTTTCAAAGACAAGTATGATAAGTATCACTAAGGAAAACAATGGAACCGATCGGGAGAAGGGAAGTTACGAGATAGGTGTTATTTCTCGTAAGAACAATTAGGTAATTACAGTTAGGTAATTACGCAGACAAGGCATATATTTATATACGAATATACATGCACACAATTCTACAAGGTAATAATAATAATGATAATGATAATAATGATAATGATAATAATAATAATGATAATAATGATAATGATAATAGTGATAATAATGATAAGAATGATAATAGTAATAATAATGATAATGATAATGATAATGATAATAACAATAACAATAATAATAATAATAATAATAATAATAATAATAATAATAATAATAATAATAATAATAATAATAATAATAATAATAATAATAATAATAATAATAATGATATCTGAGACAGTTTTAGTTTCGGGAAAACGTATTTTTATAAGGAATTGTAGAACGATCACCAGCCAGTAAATTTTCAATTTTTTATTCCAATTGTCTTCTACACCATCTTGCAATGTTGCAAACTTGCACAGAGTTCATATTCATGCCTACACCTACAAAAACAGAACAAAGCAGAAAAACTCAGTATATGTATAAATAAATAACAACAATTATTAAAATAAAATAAAAATACATGTATATACATATCCATATACATACGCATATAAGAATCGAATTAAAAATACAAAAAAATTTTAAAAGTTAATGCAATGGACCACATTAGAATATTTTTAAAGGATAGCTTGAGCAAACTAAATTTAATTCGGGGTTCTTCCTTTTAATTAAAAGTTATTCTGCAATTCTAATTTCAGTCTCATTTTTTCCTTTGTAAGCTATTTTAAAATCACTTATTGATAATTCACACTTACATTTTTCGTGGCAGTGTTCCCTAATGCTTGATGACAGAAGTCTTGTCAGGTGTCTGTTTGTCTGAAACTCAGCCCCTTATGTTCATGGTATCTTATTTTCAATGACTTCTTAGTAGAGCCATAATAGGCCAATTGCCAAATTAGACACTTAAAAATATATACAACCAATGACCAGAAGGGTTGAGGTAGTTGTTCTTTATGATTTAATAAGGTTTTAAGTTTAAAGTTATTATAAAATACAAAATTGGGGGTAATTTGCGGATAATATCTATTAAATAAATTTGTGATTTCATTTTTAAAAAAGGCGTTCGTAATGTTATCCATGAATGGGAATTTGAAAAATAATTTGTGTTTCTGTGCTTCATATATTATGGGTTTTGGTTGTATATATTTTTAAGTGTCCAATTTGCCAAATGGCCTATTATGGCTCGACTAAGAAGTCATTAACAATAATACCGGCCCATGAGCTTCTATCTTCGCAATCTGATGGGGTGGGGTATTTTCTACTGTAAATACTGACTGAAACTCCTTGTTCAATTCTTTGCAGATCTCTTCATCTATCTCAGTGATGCTTTCATACACTCTCTTAAGCCTTAAAACCTGTTCTTTTACCTTCAGTTTTCCTCTGATAAAGCTGTGGAAAAGCTTGGGATTTTCTTTAGCCTTTCTGTGACGTCCCTCTCATAGTCTCTCTCTGGCTCTCTTCTTTTACTTAGGTAATAATTTCTTGCTCTTTTGTAGGTTTGTCAGGCATTTATGTGTTTTCTCCTCCTATAACTTTTCCAGCATTTGTCACTCCACTCCTTAGCTCGTTTACACTCATTATCGAACCATTTCTCTCTGACATGAATTACACCTACTTTGGTGACAGGTATGCAGCAATCTACTATCTTCCCATATTTCTCACAAAATATGTCGTACATTCTTGTGCATTTTTAAGGTCCTCCAGTCAATAACTGCAAAAAGTTTATTCATTTTGATGTAATCTCCTTTTGGATAGTTCCTTCTCATGTCCTCAGTGCCTCTAGTCTCGGGCAGAACATCTTCAATAATATACTCCATCAACAAAACACAGTGGTCACTCTTTCCAGTTGGTGGTTCATACTCTTTTTCAATATCCAACACGTTATCTGTGAATACTAGATCAAGTAGCGATGGCTCAACCCCACCCCTGGCCCTCGTTGGTTCCAGTACATGTTGGTGTAGGAAATTCCTTTGTACGCAATCTAGAAATCTTGCCCCGAATGAGTCCTCACCACTGTGTGGGTCAAAATTTATCAAATCTATTCTTTACGATTAAGTCTCCCATAATCAAAATCCTACATTTTCTCTCCCGTGCCATGTTAACAACTGAGTTTATGATTTCAAAAGTACTTATATGACTTTCCTGATAAACTCCTAGCCTATGTTGGTTCCTTGGTGGTTTATATACAACAGTTATTATAATGCTCTCTGACCCAGTATTTATGCGAGCAACAAGAAATTCCTTGAACTCACTTTTTATAGCCAAGTTTATATCTTCAACCTGAATCCTTTCATTTATGTCTGATTGCCTAATTGTGATTACCAAATTGTGCTTACGGGAAAGAGCCCAAAACTCGTATCTTCCCGTCTCCTGATCGGTTCCATTTTCTACATAGTGATACTTATCTTACCTGTGTGTTTGTGTATGTGTGTAATTACCTAATTCTGATTACCTAATTATGCATACGGAAAAGAGCCCAAAGCTCTTATCTTCCCGTCTCCTGATCGGTTCCATTTTGTACTTAGTGACACTTATCATACCTGTTCTTAAAACTATGGATTGAGATAACATTAACTACCTCCTCGCTTAGCCAATTCCAATTATCAACTATACTTACACTGAAAAAGTATTTCCTTACATCCTGCAAAGAAATTTTCTTATGAAGCTTCAAACTATGACTT
>JAXCGZ010019268.1:0-10000 GCA_037179515.1 Halocaridina rubra
GTAAATAAATGCATAAGCTCCTTCAAGACTATGATAAAATTATAGGAAAATAACATCAAATGGGACATTTTTACAAAATGCTAGCTAAACATATGCAGAGCTTTGATTACTTTTTTTGCTAAAAATAGTCAAAATACTAGCTTTCAGATATATGAAAGTAACTAAATCAAAGATTTAATCATGGTACGTTTCTCTCGAAGAACTGTATTTTTCTTTTGGTAGCTTAGAGAGGAAGCTACTCTGTATTGGTAAGAAATATTGTAAAGGTGTCTCAGGTACTCATCACATATTCCAAGAAGTGACGAGAAATAAAACAGAACTGTGATGCCTGGAAATAAAATATGAGTGAAAGAATATCAAATTTCTATTTCTTTATTTGTTATATAAAGAGTGTTTTGCTTATGTTTTATTTATATATATGTTATATATTAGTTCTGTTACTTTGTAATATTTAGAAATAGCAGACGCTTCACACATATGCTTCCAATACAAGATGTCAGCTTCAATTAACAGAATTTGTAACTCTTAAAAATAAATAAATTATGAAAGATTTATTTCTTTTATAATTGAGATCCTACCTAGAGACGAAATTTCTTTCATAAATAAAGGAAAATTAAAGTCATTTAAAATAAAAAAAAACCTTCTAGAATATCTAAATTAATTGCTTCACCTACTAATTACCCAAATAGAGCTGCATATAAAAAAAAAGATTAGCATCTAGGTCAGCAATAAACCTCTCTCTCTCTCTCTCTCTCTCTCTCTCTCTCTCTCTCTCTCTCTCTCTCCCTCTCTCTTCTATAATTACCAAATCCTCTGTAACTCATAAAAATAGATAAATTATGTAAAATTTTATTCTTTATTATTGAGATCGTAATTAGAGACAAAATTTCTTTCAGTAATAAAGGAAATTAAATATTGTCAATGCAAGAAAGCTATCTAAAAACTATCTAAGCTATCTAAAATAAAAAAAACTTTCTAGAATATCAAAAGTAATTGTCTCACCTACTAATTAACTAAATAGAGCTGCATATAATAAAAGGTTAGCATCTAGGTCAGACAAATATCTCGTTGATTCCTTCAGAAGGTACGTATGCCCCCCCCCCCCTCTCTCTCTCTCTCTCTCTCTCTCTCTCTCTCTCTCTCTCTCTCTCTCTCTCTCTCTCTCTCTCTCTCTCTCTCTCTCTCTCTTCTACATCTTCCATAATTACCAAATCCTCCAGATAGCCTCATGTTTCCGTGTATTCTCAGTACTTTAAGCGCTATTCTTAAAAAAAAAATTTCCATGACATAATCCTGTTTTCTAATATATATATATATATATATATATATATATATATATATATATATATATATATATATATATATATATATATATATATATATATATATATATATATTTTCATGGTGTTATTTTTTAGCATGTTCTATTGTGTGTTTTAAAGACTGAGAAACTGCTCTCTCTTTTGCCTCTTCTTAATGATGATAATTGAACAATATTAATGTTGAAATATTATTTCCACAAAGAATGCAGTGGGTATTACAAAATATAGAACACAGAACACACTTTTCTCTCCCCTACAAAAGCTTCCTACTCTAATTTGGAAGAAAACTAAGACAGAGCTCTTGCGAAAAGCAATAAATTTTATTAAAGAATTATCACAGTTACTTTCAGATTAATTAAATTATATAGCGACAATAGTGAGGAAAAAGATATTTTTTAAATGAAAGTAGTACACTCAGATTTCTTGTTATTCTTTCATCACAAACTAAAAAAAAATAATTCGTAAATAAATGTGTAGCTCCATAGGGATTATGATAAACTGTATATGAAGAGAACATCAAAATAGTAATATTTTTCTAAATGCGGGCTAATCGTATGCCGAGCTTCAATTGTTTTATTGTAAAATATTGTCAAAATACTAGCTCTCATATTCATATAAGAAGCCAATTTAAAGATTTAGTCATGGTATGCTTCTCTCGAACACTGTATTTTTCTTCTGGTAGCTTAGAAAGGAAGCTACACTGTATGGGTCAGAAATATTAAAAAGGTGTCTCAGGTACTCATTACATATTCTAAGAAGGGGGCAGGGATAAAAAAAAAAAACTATGACGCCTGGTAATGAAATACGAGTGAAAGAGTATCATATTCCTATTTCTGATTTGCTATGACGAAGTGTTTTAGCTCATGTTTTATTTATATGCCTATTATGTATGAGATCTGTTGCTTTGTAATAATAAGATAATAGCAGACTACTTGACACATGATACCCTTCCAATACAAGAGTATCAGTTTCATTTAACAGAATCGGTAACTCACATAAATAAATAAATTATGTAAATATGTTATTCTTAATGACTGAGATCCAAGTTAGGGAAAAAAATTTCTTCCATTAATAAAGGAAAATAAGGTATCTGCAAAGCAAGAAAGCTATCTAAAAACTATCTAAGCTATCTAAAATAAAAATAAAAACTTTCTAGAATATCTAAATTACTCGCTTCACCTACTCATTACCCAAATAGAGCTGCATTTAAAAAAAGGTTTGCATCTGGGTCAGACAACTAACTTGATGAGTTGTTCAAAAGGTATGTATGCCCCTTGAGCTCTCTCTCTCTCTCTCTCTCTCTCTCTCTCTCTCTCCTCTCTCCTCTCTCTCTCCTCTCTCTCTCTCTCTCCTCCTCTCTCTCTCTCTCTCTCTCTCTCTCTCTCTCTCTCCTCTCTCTCTCTCTCTCTCTCTCTTCTAAATCTTCTATTATTACCATATCATCTTGATAGCTTCAAGCTCCCATGTGTACTCAGTGTTTAGAGCACTCTTCTTAAAACATTTTTAATGGACATGATGCAGTTTTCTTAAAAATATTTGTCACAGTGCTATTTTTGGCCCTTTTTTGCTTTACTGTGATTTTTTTAAGACTTTGAGAAACTGCTTTCTACTTTTGCCTCTTCTTAATGATGATACTTAGCCAATAATAATGATGAAATACCTGTTTCCACAAAGAATGCAGTGGTTATTACAAAATATAGAACATAGTTTTCTTTCCTCTACAAAAACTTCCTATGCTAATTCGGAAGAAAAATAAGACAAGCTCTAGCATAAAGCAATACATTTTAATAAAGAATTTTCAAAGCTATATCAAGATTGAATAAAATATATAACGACAAGGAAGAGATATTTCTAATTCAAAGTCGCATACTCAGATTTCTCTTCCCTTCAGTCATTTCTAAACAAAAATAAAATAATTTGTAAATAATTGCATAAGATCCTTCGAGAATATGATAGATTTTATATGAAAATAAAAAAGGTTTGTTTTTTCCTAAATGCTGGCTAAACTTATGCAGAGATTTGATTTTTTTTTTTAATAGTCAAAATACTAGCCTTCAGAAGTGTGAAAGTATCCAATTTTAAGATTTAATCATGGTATGCATATCTCGAAGCATTGTAAATTTCTTCTGGTAGCACAGAAAGAAAGCTACTCTATACTGGTCAGAAATATTGCAATGGTCTCTGGCAATCATTATATATTCCGAGAATGGAGCAAGGATAAAAAAGCTATGATGCCTGGTAATAAAGTCCGAGTGAGAGAATATCATATTATTTTGCATAAATTTTATTTTGTTATATGAAGAGTGTTTTGATCATTTTTGTTTATTATATACCTGTATTATATGAGTTCTGTTTCTTTCTAATACCAACAAATAACAGACACTTGACACATGCTAGGCTTCCAATACAAGATATTAGTTTCATTTAACAGAATCAGTAACTCATATAAATAAATAAATTATGCAAATTTTTATTCTTAATTATTGAGATGCTACTGAAAGACAAAATTTCTTTCATTAATAAATGTAACAATCTATAAACTATCTAAGATATCTCAAATAAAAAAAAATTCTAGAATATCTAAACTAATTGTTCCACTTACTCATTACCCAAATAGAACTGCATATAAAAAAAGGTTTGCATCTAGGTCAGTCAACTAACTCGTTGAATAGGTCAAAAGATATATATGCCCCTGAAGCTCTCTCTCTCTCTCTCTCTCTCTCTCTCTCTCTCTCTCTCTCTCTCTCTCTCTCTCCAAAATTTTTCATTGTTACCATACCCTCCAGATAGACTCAAGCTCCCATGTGTACTCAGTATTTTGAGCGCTCTTCTTAAAACATATTTTATTCACGGACTTGCTGCTGCTTTCTTAAATAGACTTTCTGTTGTGCTATTTTTGGTACTTTTTTGTTTTATTGTGTTTTTTAAAGGCTTTGAGAAACTTCTTTCTATTTCTACCTCTTCTTGATGATGAATACTTGGCCAATAACAATGATGAAATGCTTTTTTCCACAAAGAATACAGAAGTTATATAAAAATATAGAACACAAAACACAGTTTTCCCTCCCCTAAAAAAGCTTCCTTTGCTAATTTGGATGAAAAATAAGACAAAGCTCTTGTGTTAAGCGATAAATTTTATTAAAGAATTCTCAAAGCTTTTTTAAGGTTGATAAAATCATGAAGTGGAAATAGTGAACAAGAAGATATTTTTAATTCAAAGTTGTATGCTCAGATTTTCTTTTTTTCATTCATTTCTAAACTAAAAGAAAAAAATCATAAATAAATGTATAAGATCCTTGTACATATATATACCTTGGCTATTTCCCCCTTTAAGAAAGGAAAACAAATAGGGGGATTACTTTGCTCTATGGGCAATGACGAGGGAGCTAGCGACGGTTCAGATGGCACTGCTGGAGTGCCACAGCCCATCCTCCTGGCTCTTCCACAACCTGTGTCGCTTCACAACTGCCAGCTCCTCCTACTGCCCCTACCACAGGGCTATCTCTGTAAGATGCAGCCCCGTGGTAACAGCAGATGCCCATCAGAGCCGCGTCACAATCGCTCGCCACTCATTCCTATTCCTAGCACGCTCGCTTGCTTCCCTCACATCCATCCTCCTATCATTCAGGGCTCTCCTTACTCCATCCATCCATCCAAACCTAGGCCTCCCTCTAGCATTTCTCCCATCAGCTCTCGCATTCATCACCTTTTTCAGCAGCCTTTCATCATCCATCCTTTCCACATGGCCAAACCATCTCAGAACATTCATATCTACTCTGGCTGCAATTTCTCTCCTCACACCCGTTCTTGCTCTCACCACTTTATTCCTAACCCTATCCAATCGAGATACACCAATCATACTCCTCAGGCATTTCATCTCAAACACATTTAGTTTCCGTCTCTCACTTACTTTCATACCCCATAACTCTGATCCATGCATCCCAGTTGGCACAACCACTTTCTCATACAAAACTTTCTTAACATTAATTTCCAACCCTCTATTCTTCATCACTCATTTCAATGCACCCAACACTTTACATCCTTCACTCACTCTGTGACACACATCTGCTTCCACTCCACCATTTGCAGCTATAACCGAGCCTAAATACTTAAACTGATTAACCTCCTCAAATGTCTCTCCATTCAACATAACATTCAATCCAGCGCCATCCTCATTTCTTGTACACCTCATAACCTTACTCTTTCCCACATTCACTCGCAACTTCTTTCTCTCACACACCATTCCAAATTCTGACACTAACTGACACAGCTTTTCCTCTGAATCTGCCACCACCACAGTATCATCTCCAAACAGCAACTGATTCAGCTCCCACTCGTTATCATCCCCATCTACCATTCTCAAACCTCGACCACGCACTCGCTCATTCACCTCTCTTACAACTCCATCAATATACAAATTGAACAGCCATGGTGACATCACACATCCCTGTCTCAGTCCCACACTCACTGGAAACCACTCACTCACTTCATTCCCTACCCTAACACAAGCTCTACTACCCTCATACAAACTCTTCACTGCATGCAACAATTTACCATTGATTCCATATAATCTCAAAACATTCCACATAGCCTCTCTATCAACTCTGTCATATGCTTTCTCTAGATCCAAAAATGCAAAATACACATCCTTACCCTTTGCTAAATATTTCTCACATAACTGTCTAACTATAAAAATCTGATCTATACAACCTCTACCTCTCCTAAAACCACTCTGCACTTCCGCGATCACATATTCTGTCTTATCCCTAATCCTATTAACCAGTATCCTACCATACACTTTTCCTACCACACTCAACAAACTTATACCCCTAAAATTACTGCATTCATACATATCTCCCTTACCTTTGTATAGGGGCACTATACAGGCAATCACCCAATCCAATGGCACCAATGACAACATAAAGCATATATTAAACACTCTCACTAACCATTCCAATGCAGTCACACCCCCTTCTTTCAACATCTCAGCTCTCACACCATCCATTCCAGGTGCTTTACCTGCTTTCGCTTCATACATTGCCCTTTTCACCTCCTCTCTTGTAATCTCTCTCTCATTTTCATCTCCCATTACTGGCCCTTGAACCCCTCCCACTGCCACTATAGCTGCCTCTCTATCTTCCTCAACATTCAGCAAGCACTCAAAATATTCTGCCCATCTTTTCCTTGCATCGTTCCCTTTTAACATCTGTCCATTCACATCTTTCACTGTCTCTTCCATCCTCGATCCACCCTTCCTTGCTCTCTTCACTTCTTTCCAAAACTTCTTTTTATTCTCCTCATATGACCTACTAAAATCCTGTCCCCACCTAACATTTGCCAACCTCTTCTCTTCCTCTACCTTCCGCTTGGTTTCCTCATGTTTCTCCCTATATCTTTCATACTTCTCCCTACTTTTACACTGCAGCCATTCCTGAAAAGCCCTCTTTTTCTTTTCCACCTTCATTTTTACCCCTTCATTCCACCACTCTCTGCCCCTCCTCATGCCACCTCCACAAACCTCTTTCCACACACATCACTTGCATGTCCCACAAAACATTCTTTCATCAACCCCCATTCCTCCCCTAACTCCCCAACTTCTCTTTCTTTCACCCTGTCATATACCACTCTCAACCTGTCCTGATATTCCTGTCTCTTCTCTGGCTTTTTCAACTCTTCCACCTTCACTATTTCCCTTCTACATCCCCCCACACTATTTCCCCACTCTTTTGCTACTACCACTTTTGCTTCAACCAAGAAATTATCAGACATCCCAGCAGCCACACCCCTGAATGCATGTACATCTTTCACTTTACCAATCATGCTCTTTGCTACCAACACATAATCCATCAATGCTCTTTCTTTCACACTTCCATTTGCCACTCTCATCCATGTATACCTATTTATTAACTTCTTCTTAAATAAACTATTACCTATCACCAACTCTAGCTCCACACACATATCTAACAGTATCTCGCCACTCTCATTCCCACCTGGTACCTCATACTTTCCTACAACACCTTCTATCTCTCCATCACTCACTCTGGCATTCAAGTCACCCAATGCAACTACATAGTTCCTTCTACTCAGACCATCCACACATCTAGTTAACTCATTCCAGAATTCATCCCGCTCTTCCTCACTTCTCTCACATCCTGGCCCATACGCACAAACAAAAGCCCAACATTCCCTTCCTATCCTAGCCCTCACCCACATCAGCCTAGATGACACTTCTTTCCATTCCACTACCTGATTTACCATCCATTCACTCAGCAATAATGCCACACCTTCTCTCGCTCTCCCCCTTTCAACCCCAGACACCCTACCCGTCACATCAACAAATGCCACTTCTCCTTTTCCTTTCATCTTCGTCTCACACAATGCCAATACATCCATCCTCCTTTTACCAAGCATATATCCAATCTCACATCTTTTGCTCTCTATCGTACTACAACCACGCACATTTAGACACCCCATAAGTAGAGTTTGGGGAGAAGTTATTCTCCCCTCTACTCCCCTTCCTCTTTGACGTCTCGCAGGAGGTTGATACAAGGGGGGGATTCCTAGTCCCCCCGCCCCGTCCACTTTTAGTCGCCTTTTATGACACGCAGGTAATACGGTGAGGCTTTTCTTTGATATTGTGCCCGCCCCCTGTAGACGATGATAAAATTTATATGAAAATAATATAAAATAATATAATATGATTGGTAATAAAATACAAGTGAAAGCGTGTCACATTCCTAATTCATATAAGTTTTGCTCTTATTTTATTTATATGCATGTTATATGTGAGTTCTGTTACTTTGTAATATTAAAAACCAACAGATGCTTGACACATGATAGGCTTCCAATAGAATTGGTAACTCATATAAATAAATGAATTATGCAAAATTTTATTCCAAATTATTGAGATCTTAATAAGAGCCAAAATTTCTTTCGTTAATAAAGGTAAATCAGATATCTGCAATGCTAGAAATTGTCTAAAATCTATCTAAGGTATCTAATATAAAAAAAAAACTATGTAAAATATCTAAATTAATTGTTTCATCTACTCGTTACCCAAATAGATTTGCAATAAAAAAAATGGTCTATATCTAGGTCAGACTACTAACTCATTGAATCGTTCAAAAGGTATGTATGCCCTCTTTCTCTCTCTCTCTCTCTCTCTCTCTCTCTCTCTCTCTCTCTCTCTCTCTCTCTCTCTCTCTCTCTCTCTCTCTCTCTCTCTCTCTCTCTCTCTCTCTCGCATCTAAACCCTCTATTTTTACCATAACACCCAGAGAGCCCCAAGCTCCCATGTGTGCTCAGTATTTTGAGTACTCTACTTGAAATATTTTTTCACGGACATGATACTGTTTTCTTAAATATATTTTCTAGTTTTATGTTTGCCATTTTTTTATTCTATTGTATTTATTAATGACTTTGAGAAACAGCTTTCTACTTCTGCCGCTTTTTAATGATAATACTTGGCCAACAATAATGATAAAATACCTATTTCCACAAAGAATACAGTAGGTTTTTCAAAATATAAAGCATAGAACACACTTCACCCTCCCTTACAAAAGCTTTCTTTGCTAATTTGGATGTAAAATAAGACAAAACTTTCAAAGAATTTTCACAGCTATTTCAAGATTGATTAGAATATATATCAACAATAGTGAAGAAAAAGATATTTCTAAATCAAAGTCATGCATTCAGATTTATGTTTTTTTTTTCATTTCTAAACTAAAAGAAAACAATTCGTAAATAAATGCATAAGCTCCTGCTAGACTATGATAACATCTATATGAAAATAACATCAAAATGGTGATTTTTCCTAAATGATGGCTAAACGTATGCAGAACTTGAGGAATTTTATGTGAAAAATTATCAAAATATTAACTTTCAGGAGCATAAAAGTAACCAATATACACATTTAATCATAGAACGCTTTTCTCGAAGCATTCTATTTTTCTTCTGGTTACTTATAAAGGAAGTTATATGGGTCAGAAATATTGTAATGGTGTCTCAGGTACCGGTTACGTATTCCAAGGATGGGGCAGGAATAAAAAAGTTATCATGCCTGTCAATAAAATACGAGTGAAAGAATATCACATTCCTATTACGCATAAATTATATTTTGATATATGAAGAGTGTTTTGCTCATGTTTTAGCTAGATACAAGTTATATATGAGTTCTGTTACTTTTTAGTATTAAGAAATAACAGGTACTTGACACATGATAGGCTTCTAATACAAGATAACAGTTTCATTAACACAATCGGTAAATTATATAAATAAATAAATTAAAATTTTTATCTTAATAATTGATATCCTACTTAAAGACAAAATATCTTTCATTAATAAAGGAAAAATAGATCTTCGCAATGCAAAATGTTATCTAAAAAGTATCTAAGATAAATATTAGAAAACTTTCTAGAATAACTAAAGTAATTGATACTTATTACTCAAATAGAGCTTCATGTAAAAAAAAGGTTTGCATCTAGGTTGGACAATTTACTTGCTGAGTCACTCAAAAGGTATTTATGAACCTCTCTCTCTCTCTCTCTCTCTCTCTCTCTCTCTCCTCTCTCTCTCTCTCTCCTCTCCTCTCTCTCTCTCTTCTCTCTCTCTCTCTCTCTCTCTCTCTCTCTCTCTCTCTCTTCTATAAGTACCATAGCATCAGGATAGCCTCAAGCTCC
>JAXCGZ010019268.1:15000-20000 GCA_037179515.1 Halocaridina rubra
TATATATATATATATATATATATATATATATATATATATATATATATATATATATATATATATATATATATATATATATATATATATATATATAGATATATATATATATATATATATATATATATATATATATATATATATATATATATATATATATATATATATATATATATATATATATATATATATATATATATATATATATATATATATATATATATATATATATATATATATATATATATATATATATATGTATATATACATATATATATATATATATATATATATATATATATATATATATATATATATATATATATATATATATATATATATATATATATATATATATATATATATATATATATATATATATATATATATATATATATATATATATATATATATATATATATATATATATATATATATATATATATATATATATATATATATATATATATATATATATATATATATATATATATATATATATATATATATATATATATATATATATATATATATATATATATATATATATATATATATATATATATATATATATATATATATATATATATATATATATATATATATATATATATATATATATATATATATATATATATATGTATATATATATATATATATATATATATATATATATATATATATATATATATATATATATATATATATATATATATATATATATATATATATATATATATATATATATATATATATATATATATATATATATATATATATATATATATATATATATATATATATATATATATAGTACGCTTTTCTTGAAGCTATGTATTTTTCTTCTGGTAGCTTAGAAATAAGCTATGCTGTACGGGTTAGAAATATTGTAATGGTGTCTCAGGTACTCATTACATATTCAAAGAATGGGGCAGGGATAAAAAAAGCTGTGATGTTTGTAATAAAATACGAGTGAAAGATTGCTACATTCCTATTTCATATAATTTCTATTTGTTACATGATGAGGGTTTTGCTTATGTCTTATTTATATACATGTTTTTTTATGATTTGTGTTACTTTATAGTATTAAAAAATAACAGACGCTTGACACATGAGAGGCTTTCAATACTAGATATCAGTTTCATTTAACGAAATCGGTAACTCATGTAAATAAATAAAGTAAAATGTTAATCTCAATTATTGTGAGCCTACTTAGAGACAATATTTCTTTCATTATTAAAGGAAATTTTAGACATCTGCAATGCATGAAAACTATCTAAAAACTATCTAAGCTATCTAAAATAAGAAAAGAAATGTTCTAGATTACCTAAAGAAATTGTTTCATCTACTTATTAGCCAAATTGAGCTGCAAATAAAAAAGTTTTGCATCTCTCTCTCTCTCTCTCTCTCTCTCTCTCTCTCTCTCTCTCTCTCTCTCTCTCTCTCTCTCTCTCTCTCTCTCTCTCTCTCTCTCTCTCCTAAATCTTCTATTATTACCCTATCCTCCTGATAGCTTCAAGCTCTCATGTGCACTCAGTATTTTCAGCACTCTCCTGAATACATTTTTTAACGGTCATGATGTTATTTTCTTAAATATATTTTCTATAGTGTTATATTTTGGTAGTTTTTTGTTTTATTGTGGCTTTTTAACAAACAAGCACACAAACATTTATTTCCATTTTTGTACAATCGTTATTCTTCTTAAAGTAAAATTAGCTTATAAGTAGACATGTAATTGAACTAATAAGTAAGAGGGTATTACATACAATTAAATTATATATATCTTTCCTAGAAAATAATAATACTGTAATTAAAATGTTAACAATAATGTTAATAATAAAGTAGTAATGATAACACTCGATACAGTATCGTTATTAGCGGCATCATCACCATATTTGCTTTCCTTACAATGAGAATATTTAGTTCTTAACTTAGAGAACAGAGAAGTCGATATCAATTTACATATAGACAGGTTAGTGTTAAGGGAAATTGCATTAAATCATTTAGTTTATGTGTGAGTAGTAAATATTTGTCCAAAAGAAAACTATATAGTTTGCCTTTGAAAGCTGTGAAGGAGGATGCAGTTTTAAGATGCTCTGGAATATTGTTCCAGAGTGTTGGCCCTTTGATAGTGATCATCTTTGAACCTGCTTCTGTGTTTGTTCTGTGAATAAAGAGCTCACTGCTCTGTCTTGTGTTGGTTCCCGTTATATCCCTGACTGTTTTTAAATCAAATAGCCAGCTAGGATAATGATGGTCCAAAACTTTGCATACAAAATCATAAATAGCATAAGCGACCATGTTTTCTGCCCGCAGCAACCCAAGTTTTTTGAGAGCCTGTGTGATGTGGTCATATTTCCTTATGCCACCCAGGGCAACTCGAGCTGCAAAATTAATAAGCTTCTGTATTCTGTTTATCTGAGTCTTAGTGGTAGCCCCCCAAACAGTTGTGCAGTAATTAATGTGACTTAGGGCTAGTGATTTAACAACAGTTATTCGAGTGGTAGTCTCAAAATTGTCTTTTATACGTGATAAGTGCATTAATGTTCCTGTAATCTTCTTGCATACTTTATCTATGTGGGAATCAAATAACATGTAGTTATCAAAGTGAATTCCTAGGTTTTTGACTGTTTTGCTAGTTGTAATGATATTGCTGCAAAAATTAATTGTTGTGTTTTCTGGAATTTGTGCTATCTGGAATCTTGAACCAATAAACATGCATTGTGTTTTACTTTCGTTAATTAACAGCCCAATTTCTTGAAAATAGGTTTTAATTTTTTGACAGTGTGTTTTCTGCTCTTAAAGTTAGTTCTGAGAGATTATTGATATCACCACTAAGGAGTAGTTGAGTGTCATCTGCATATTGTACGACTAGACAGTCAGAAATTAAAGAAGATAGATCATTTATGTAAATGGAGAAGAGGATAGGTCCAAGTACTGATCCCTATGGACCACCAAATGATAATTTTTTTTGGCGTAGAGATAATGTTGTTAAGACGTATAGACTGTTTGCAATTAGACAGATACTCTCTATACCAGCTTGGATCAATATTTAGGTTAGTACATTTACTTATAAGAATTTCATGGTTTACACTGTCGAAGGCTTTTGATAAGTCTAATAATACAAGCATAGGTTTTTTTTTTCATATCTATGTTATTGTAGATACTATTCGTAACTTTGAGCTGTGCAGTGTCCATCGAGAGTTTCGGTCTGGAACCATGTTGGTTAATAGCGAATAGTCTATTTGACTCTAAATATGACATAAGTTGGCATCAACAATTTTTTCTCATATTTTAGAGAAAATGGGTAGCAGGGAAATGGGACGATAGTTTGTCACATCTTCTCTGTCCCCCTTTTTTATGCATAGGTATTACATGTGACTTTTTCCAAGAGTTAGGAAACTTTTTAGTAACAGTGAATGTGTTCATAATAGTTAGAATATAAGATACAATCATGGGTAGAGCATCTTAGATGAAATGAAGTGGTATGCCATGTGGACCATAAGAGCCAGGTTTTCCTACTCTCGTTATGTAAGAATTAGGGTAGCACAATCGATAGGATTTGACTTGAAGTACTCTCTTGTGTTTACATTGGAAGAACTGATATTTAAGTAATACTCATATTCACTGAGTTGAAGTTTTCTTGTGTTTCCTCATATGTATTCCCAACATTAGCAAAATAGTTATTAAAGTTTTCCGCTTTGTTTTTCATCTCCGTAATATTTTCATAGCTTTCTGAGGTAGTCTTTTCATTTGGTATCATGCTTCTTATCACTCCATGTTGCCGCTGTATCATGTCTAGAGTCATTAAATTGTTTTTTTGTAAAAGTCGTTTTTACTTATAATGATGAGAGATCTGACTCGTTTCTTTTCTGCTTTATAATGTTCTTGGAGAGTCAGATCAAATCTTTTAATTTTTAGCTCTTTTTGTACTTGATTTCTGATTTGCATTACCTCTTTGATGTCATTAGTTAGCCAGGAGGATGAGGGGCGGGTTATTTTTTTTGTTACAATGGGTGCACAACTATCTAAGCATTCAATGAAGACTTATGTCAGAATCTCAACATGCAAATTGACATTATCTGTGTTTAAAATTCTATTAAGTACATTTGTGTTGTTCCTTAATGCTTCACAAAAGATATCAGGGGAGTAACTTTTTAGACACCGGAATGTCTTGAAGAGAGGCTTCCTTTTGGGCTTGTTCATATCTAGCATAGCAATGTTGAGCTCGTGATCTGTAATTGGACAGGGAACTACGTCCCAATAGGGTATACTTTCCACTTTATTTGTTATTATCAGATCTATTAGAGTCCTAGAATTAGGGGTTATAGGGGTCGGTTTTGTTACTATTTGTGTAAACTTCAAAGTGTTGATCACCCTTTTCATTTTGTCATTAAAGTCACCAAGTATGTATAAGGGTTTATAGCGCACACAGATATTTCTGAATGTTTCTAGCAGATGACTGAAGGAACTGGTAGGTGCTTTAGGGTGACGGTAAACACACCCTACACTGAAAGATGGAAGTTTTTGATACTGCACAGTGATCCATAAATCTTTGAGCTCTTCAGTTTTTTTTAGACCTGTGGTTATTTCTGATACACTAAAATAATTTATAACATAAAGACTTTGAGAAACTGCTTTCTACTTCTACCTGTCATTAATGATGATGATTGGCCAATGATAATAATGAAATACCTTTTTCCACAAAGAACACAGTGGATATTTCAAAATATAGAACACCAAACGCAATTTTCCAATGACTCTTCCCAAAATGATTCTTGGATCAGTTACTTCTATATATGTAGACTGGAAAGTTCTTCTTCTTCTTCCTCTATTTGCGTTCCCATTTTCATATGGGGTCGCATCTCTTCACTAGTCGTCTCCACTGGTTCCGGTCCATCACTTGCTCCTCCTCCAGCTGTCTCTCTCTGAGATCCTCCTTCAGTCGGTCCTTCCACCGTAGTTTAGGTCTTCCTCGTCTACGTCTGCCGTCCACGTCCATC
>JAXCGZ010019268.1:27500-35000 GCA_037179515.1 Halocaridina rubra
TGTCATGGAGGAAAGGCTTTCTCATACCATTAGTCAAGGAGAAAGGGGATGTTCAAGATTGTTACAATTACCGGGCAATCAAACTAATTTCGCACACGATGAAGATATGGAAAAGGATTATAGAACGAAGTTTAAGGAAAGAGACAAAGTTTGGGGAAGAAGAGTTTGGATTTATGCCAGGTAGAAGCACATATGGTACAATTTTTGTCAAAAGACAGCATATGGAAAAATATAGAGAAGGCCAAAAGGAACTGTATTTAGTATTTAAAGATTTAGAAACAGCCTGTGATAAAGTTCCACAGCAAGAGTTCTGAAGTTGCCTGAAAGACAGAGGAACACCCGAGAAATATGATAGAGTAATTCAAGATATGTATGAAGGAGCATGCACACAAGTAAGGACAAGTGTTGGAATTTCAGAGGAGTTTGTAGATGGGGTTGGGCTACATCAGGGATCGTCATTGAGCCCATATATGTTTAATATGAAAATGAATGTGCTGCTGATAGAGTAAGGGAACGGGGACCGTAGAGTATGTTGTTTGCTGATGATGTAGTGATGTGTGATGAGACCAGAGAGAGAATGGAAAGGAAGTTGGATAGATAGAGAGAGGCACTGGAAAGTAGAGGACTGAAAATCAGTAGATAAAAAAGAAAGTAAATGTGCTGTCACCCCACCAATTAGTTGTTTGACATACATCTACAGGAGGAAAGAGTAAAGAGGGCAGAAAAATTCAGGTTCCTGGGTTCATATGTGGAGGAAACTGCAAAACTGCAAGTGGAAGTAAACAGCAGAATCCAAGCAGGATGGAACAACTGGAAAAGGGTATCTGGAGTGTTGTGTGATCAGAGGATAAATGTGAAACTGAAGGAAAAAGTGAACAGAACTGTAGTGAGACCTGCAATGACATATGGAGCAGAGACCTGGCCCATGAAGATATCTTATGAAAAGAAAATGGATGTGGCAGAAATGAGGATGCTTAGATGGATGGCTGGAATCAAAAGATATGGTGATAGGATTCTTCTTCTTCTTCTTCTTCCTCTATTTGCGTTCCCATTTTCATATGGGGTCGCATCTCTTCACTAGTCGTCTCCACTGGTTTCGGTCCATCACTTACTCCTCCCCCAGCTGTCTCTCTCTGAGATTCTCCTTCAGTCGGTCCTTCCACCGTAGTTTAGGTCTTCCTCGTCTACGTCTGCCCTCCACGTCCATCTCCATCACTCTCACACCCACGTAGTCTTCTTCTCTTCTCTTCACATGACCGAACCACTGTAATCTCCTCTCCTGCGCTTTCGCCGACGCCTCCACCACCTTCACTGTACCTCTGATCCGGTCATTTCGTATCCTGTCCTCCCTCGTCACCCCACACATCCACCTCAGCATTTTCATTTCTGCGACATCTATCTTCCTTTCTTGAACCTTTTTCACCGGCCACGTCTCTGCTCCGTACAGCAACGCTGGTCTCACAACTGACTTGTACACATTTCCTTTCACTCTAGCACTGATTTTCTTGTCACATAGCACCCCTGATGTTCTCTTCCAGCTGTTCCACGCTACCTGGATCCTATGATCAATCTCTCTCTCTAGGTCTCCATCCTTCGTTACGTAGGAGCCGAGGTATTTGAAGGCGTCCGCCTTTGGGAGCTTGTGGTCTTGCATGAACAGGTCGCCTCCTTGTGTCACATTGCACTCCAGGTACTCCGTTTTCTGATAGGATTAGGAACGATTTATTAAGAGGAACAATTAAAGTTATAGAATTGTCTAAGAAAATCCAAGAAAAGAGGCTTCACTGGTTCACACATGTCATGAGGAGGGATCAGGAGTATGTTGGGAGGAGAGTATTGGAGATGGAGCTACCAGGTAAGAGAGGAGGAGGGGGAGACCGAGGAGACGTTGGATGGAGTATGTAGCAGCTAATATGGAACAAAAAGATCTTACAGTGGATGACGTCGAAAATAGGAATCGTTGGAAACCGCTTTCCAGAAATAGTGACCCTGCATAAGCTGGAAAAGCTGTAGTGAAAGAAGAAGAAGTTATCGTCAGTTTGAGACCCTTTAAGGTCAGAGGTTAAAAAACCCTATCATTGTTTCTGGATTTCCTAAGGCGCTATTTATAGCTTGTGAGAAATTAGGGGTGTTTGAAACATAGGTTATATTGTTTCTTTAATAAGTGAGTTGAATGAGTTTGTTATTCTCAAGAATACTACAATAGCTGATTCTCTTTCATCTTGATGTTAGACGTACGTATATATTTCCATAAAAAATCCTAATATCGTTCATCATTACTTCCTTTAAGCATTTCCCAGTGGTGTGAACAAATATAAAGAACTTAGATAAAGTTGAATTTTGATTATTATTACTTTTTATTAACTAGTAGTCACCGTGGCTCAAGCGGTAGCGTCCGTGACTCTGAGGCGTCAGGTCGAGGGTTCGCGCCCCGTCACGGTCTGAGGTTAGCAAGGGCATGCACTCAAGGTAATGATTATATCTGTCAAAACAAGTCCTTCGCAAGAAGGCAACCGTCCTAACCCTTGGTAGAAAAGGGAGTCCGTGACGTAAAACCGGAACATTAATTTTTATTAACTTATTTAATATACAGAATTGGATATACTACAATAAATTATTATTTTATCTTAGTTTGCATTTGCAGCTTTATGTATTCTTGTCAAATCATTATATCCTTGAGTATTCCATACATTTATATCAATTGAAATTAGATGACATGATTATCAACAAATCATTATATCCGTGAGAATTTCATGCACATACATCATTTGGAAACATATTATGACCAACAAGAAGCTCTTTTCGAACTGAAATATTCAACAAGCTGTTCATTGTCAATTTTTTATTTTTTTTTATTTAACTCTTCAGCGAAAATTCAATTTAGGAATAGGTCTAGTTTTTTCACAAAATTTTTCTTAATTTTGATGTAAAAAAATGCATCTACAGGCTGAGCTTCGCTCCTCCTGTGACTGCATATTCAGTTTATGGTTCTTGGTTTTCAAAAAACAAATACGTAATAAATTTTCTGAATTTCCGAAGAAGAGAGCTATTAAAACTGACAGCTAGCCTCACTCACACAGTGATGTCATCTCTGGAATGTAATATATAAAAAAAAAATTATATTATTAAGCTCTTATATTATTCCAAAATGTTAATGTCATTATTCAAGTGTTATAATAACGAGTCAAGTAGTCTACGAAGCTGAAAGTAGAGAAAAGTAGATTAGATCATTATTATTTACGGGTATGACATTAAGGAGTTGAGAGGAGTGGTTGAGGTATGTATGGATCGTGGTGAATGCGTGTTTCTTGTCTTGGCCACCCCCCTTACAAAGGGGAATGAGGCATGTGTATACGCATATGTATAAATTAATGTAATAAAATGATAATGCTGTGTAGCTGCCTGCTATAGGGCTATATTTTATATCTATGCGTTGGGGAGCTATTACTAAACTGCAAGCTAGTATTGTTTAACTTTTTTTTGTGCAAGTGTGTTATGTTTTTTGAAAAGTTTTTTTGAATACAGCACAGTTTTCTAAGCTGCGTTTCATTATTCCTTTTTCATGCTTATCTTTATCACTGTGTAATAAGAAGCATGGTGGCAGCTCTTGGGATCTTCAACTTAGCACTAATGACAATCTATGAATACTCTTATAATAAAAGTATTAATTCACATTACAACAATAAAAATCTTATCGCCAGTGTTGTACAGAAGCCTATGTGTTTGGGAAACTCAACAACATATTCCTCTCCGGTCATCGTCATTGAAGAGTTTTGGTCTTACAAATAGGCTAGCTTATACTATCATCTACTGTGCTTGCAAGAAAGCATCTTTTGGAGTCGTACTTAGGTGAAATTTAAGCCATTTTAACCTAGGCCTAACTGAGACGTATCTTGTTTTCCTAAGCTGCTCAATAGTTAGCCTACTTTACCAGCACTTTTTATCTATTGGCCTGCCTAACCTTACCTATACTTTACCATGTCATGTAAAGTGGGCCGCTTCAGTTAAGACTTGTTCCTGGTATCAAGCATCTTGTTTTTTAATCAGCGACTTCAAACCAATGCTATTCTTTCTGTACTTGAAGCAAAGCCAAGTGCAAGTAACTTTTTTTTCTGCATATCCTTGCTGATTGTTTGTTGTTCCGGTTTTACGTCACGGACTCCCTTTTCTACCAAGGGCTAGGACGGTTGCCTTCTTGCGAAGGACTTGTTTTGGCAGATGTAATCGCTACCCTGAATGCATGCCCTTGCTAACCTCAGTGCGAAGGAATATACAGAAAAGTTTTGATAATTTGAACAATAGAACTGTGTTTGGTGAAATTAATGATATATATGAATTTTCTTTTTCAACAAGTACTGCCAAAAGGAAGTATTTGACAGATAGTCTGTGATCTAAGAACTTTAAAAGAATTTTGTGGCTATTATGACGACTGCGTAAATTCATTGCTAGGATGCAGTCTTGCCTTGGATATAAAATTCAAGTACTCAAACTGAATTGCATAACGTTAAGATTCTTACACTAGAAGAATTCATTACCAGATGCAAAGCAGCTGAAAATTTATCTCTTAAAAATAAGATCTCAACACGAAATATATGACTATATATAAGGGTAGCTATCATGAAAGATACTCTTTGAAGCATCAGAAATAGGACCATCCCAAGATTATTCCTACTGTTGAGCATAGTGTAAACTCTGTTGGCAAATGCACACCATGCAGTCTAACAAATGTCTTGCTTCAGGGAAGAAGCGTAGCAATTACGGGATAGAAACTGCTTTGCGACAAAATGTTGAAATGCTTTTGTCTGAGGGTAAACGAGTACTGTCAAAACCTGTACTAGAAGCAAATTCAGAAGAAAATTGTCTGCCAAAAACTTATGATGATATAAATTGCTCATTAGCTGATGGTGAATAGGTAAGCTCTACTACCACTTTGGAGGAGTATGTAATTATGCTCATTTAAGTTCAAAATATATCTTCCAATTGATACATGATCCAGGTAAACATTTCTCATGAGATATTTGCTAAGATAGCAAAAACAAAAAGACAAATAAGGTCTTGTCAGCTTGAAATAAAAATAATAAAATTCCCTTCGGTATTGATAGAAGAAATATTGTTAATCCTATGAACAATAAGAAGTACTTTCTAGAATTTATTATTATTGAAGACGGTTATTCTCCTCTGCCATTTAAAAAGGCTCATATTCATATAGGTTTTATTAAAGTTTGTGAGAATAAGTTTGAAAATGTTCTGTGTTAATAATGGTGATAAGAACAATGCAGTAATGGAAATGAAGTTATGTTGTTCTTTTGGTGTACATCATTTATATGTAAGATATAATTTTTAACCTGTTATCATGTCTGGTCAAGTGGTGCCTATATTTGTACACACTAAGCTTAAAACTGATTTAGACAGGTTAGTTAACTTTGGAGTAACCACACTTAATAGAAAACCATGGGTCAGTCAACTAGTGATAGTATGAAAAAAATATTGGTGATAAAAGAATCTTTTTTGATCCAAGAGAACTTAGCAAGGATCTGATGAGAGGAAGATTTACTCTCTCTGTTTATGAGGATACTTTACTAAGATTAGGTCATTCCACTGTGCTTTTTAAAGCTCATTTTGTATTGGGACATGGCATATGGTATTTTTTTTATGAGTTTGACACCGGGACAGGCAAGAAAACTGTCTCACCAGGCTCAAACACCTAGAGAACATTGAGACAAAGAAAAACAAGAGGGTCAAGGACAAGACAGAAATAAGAGAACGATACACATAGGAATTGGACAGGCTAAAGGAATTGACGAAGAAATAGGAACCTAAAAATATGGCCGGATTTTGTCCTGAGATGTCAATAGATCTGTTTTTTTAAGGAAAGTGGGGCATAATAATTATGAAAGATAGAAAGAGGAAGAGAGGTCCTGAGTCTGGTGGTGGATGGGAAAAAGTAAAGCAATAAATCTGCCCTCATCGTTTTTATTACTTGCAAGTTGCAAACATATTGTTCCGTTTTTCATAGTATTTGAGTTTCGTATTTTGATGAGAAGGATGAGAAGTAATCATACTTCTAATGGTTGCAAAACTAGGACCAAGTTGCATGGAACTGTTTATGTACGCATGTATTATGTGTTGATTTCGAAAAAAAAATCGGAATGTAGCACTCTCTACTCAGCTTAGTTTTATTACGCCTTCGTCATGTCCATCTTTATTGTTGGTTAATTCAAAGAACTGGAGGCAACCAGTGCTTGGAGTAGTAAGAGTAGAGGAGAGGCACACTGGAGAATGATATCCTTAAGGTATGCAAAACTCTATGAAAATTAATTATTCTCATTGACGATAAGCGACTCTGAGGCGTCAGGTCGAGGATTCGCGCCCCGTCACGGTCTGAGGTTAGCAAGGGCATCCACTCAGGGTAATGATTACATCTGCCAAAACAAGTCCTTCACAAGAAGGCAACCGTCCTAGCCCTTGGTAGAAAATGGAGTCCGTGACGTAAATCCGGAACCGGAAGATAGATATTACTGAGGCCACTGTGCTGCAAATGAAAGCTTTCCCCCTTCATATTAAATTGATATGAACCGTCTATACGTGAGAATGAAAAAGAGGAACTATCAAAAGTTCAGGTACTTGTTTTCAACCTAATTCTGGCAGAAGGATGTTTTTACATTCTGGTAGAGAGCTAACGAAGATAATGAAATTAGAATTATGTGTGCTTGAGATAAATATCAAGTAGCAAATGCCAGTCTCGCAAATTTCAAAAATTTAAACTCCTGCAATAGACCCAAATAATTGCATACTGTATACAATGGATTTATATTATATATTGAGTTATTTTTTTTATTTGGAAAAAAGTAATTTTATATAGAAGGGAATAATTTACGACAAGCTGAAAATACAATCATAGGAGGAGCAAATCAATAGATGTGATATAGTAAAATATTTTTTGATTTCTATTACTTCACAAGTATATATATATATATATATATATATATATATATATATATATATATATATATATATATATATATATATATATATATATATATATATATATATATATATATATATATATATATACACAATAAATAAATAAATAAATATATATATATATATATATATATATATATATATATATATATATATATATATATATATATATATATATATATATATATATATATATATATATATATATATATATATATATATATATATATATATATATATATATATATATATATATATATATATATATATATATATATATATATATATATATATATATATATATATATATATATATATATATATATATATATATATATATATATATATATATATATATATATATATATATATATATATATATATATATATATATATATATATATATATATATATATATATATATATATATATATATATATATATATATATATATATATATATATATATATATATATATATATATATATATATATATATATATATATATATATATAT
>JAXCGZ010019268.1:40000-42500 GCA_037179515.1 Halocaridina rubra
TCCTACCATGCACTTTTCCTACCACACTCAACAAACTTATACCCCTAAAATTACTGCATTCATACACATCTCCCTTACCTTTGTATAGGGGCATTATACAGGCAATCACCCATTCCACTGGCACCAATGACAACATAAAGCATATATTAAACACTCTCACTAACCATTCCAATGCAGTCACACCCCCTTCTTTCAACATCTCCGCTCTCACACCATCCATTCCAGGTGCTTTACCTGTTTTCACTTCATACAATGCCCCTTTCACCTCCTCTCTTGTAATCTCTCTCTCATTTTCATCTCCCATTACTGGCCCTTGAACCCCCCCCCCCCCATGCCACTAGAGCTGCCTCTCTATCTTCTTCAATATTCAGCAAGCACTCAAAATATTCTGCAATAGTTCAGGTAATCTTTTCTGATAATGTATAATTTTGAAAGCGATGACATCTCAATGATTAAATATACCGATGTGCATCCTAGTTTAAATGCTATAGACATCTACAGTTATCTAAAGTTACATAATACACATAACATTGTTAATATACATTAGCATAAAGAAAAGAAATACATCTGCTTATTGATACAAGTCTCTACCTCAAGATAGTTGCAAATATTTAAACAATTATACCCAAATTCTTAAATCCTCAGTTCCTAAATGTCTCTTTCCACTCCCTTTCAAATAGAATTAATAGTGACACAAAGTACCATTCAATTTTGTAAATAAAAATTAAGAATTACCACAGCAATTATGAACACAACTTATAAACTGAAACAACTTTTCTTTTATAAGCAACTTAATTTAGTTTTCATCGTTGAAAAGGATTAACATTTACTTCCTATGCAGAGAACGATCCATCGTAAATACACTTCTTTATGAAAGCTGATTATGGTGATTTATCAAAAAGGTACTATGCACATAACTCCTAATAGTAATTCAGTTACATATATTGTTCCGGTTTTACGTCACGGACTCCCTTTTCTTTCCAAGGGCTAGGACGGTTGCCTTCTTGCGAAGGACTTGTTTTGGCAGATGTAATCATTACCCTGAGTGCATGCCCTTGCTAACATCAGACCGTGACGTGGCGCGAACCCTCGACCTGACTCCTCAGAGTCGCGGACGCTACCGTTTGAGCCACGGTGAGTTACACATATTATTCTTTCAAATTCTTCAGGCCTTAGATTATCAGTAGAAAAAGCTAAAAAATCGTGTCCCAATATCAAAGTACTTTAGGAATTCATTAAATAAATTACCTATATAAGGTGTTCCAATTATTATGAATGCATTTCCATTTTTCTGATATTTGTTTTAGTTTTTTAAGTTTTTTTTTATTGTATATGAGAAATTAGAAAGGTGGATTAGAATATAATTGGCTTATTAATTCATGAACCTAAATTTAACCGATATATGTATACTCAAGTGTCAATATCAATAAAAATTCTTGTCGTACATGAAAGCGTGACAGTCAATGCAATGCAAACTGCAATTAATCATATGAAGATATTCAGAACCCTCTGTCATTGTAATACTGACTTCACAAAAGGAATAACTGGTAATATTTTTGCATCTTCATTGCTTATCTTCTAACATATTCTCTTTTTTTTATGGGATAGGATAGGAGGAGAAAAAAAGGGGAGGGGGATTAAGGATATAAGGGAATTGGAGGGAAAAGGCACGAAAATTAAATAAAGTAAGAGAGAAGCAAAGAGAGGGGCAGACCCTCGTGCTAAGTTTTGATCTGGAATTCAGATACTTTTTGGTTGTTACATATTCTCTCCGTTAAGTAGAAGTGTGTTGAGTACTTCCTCCACACACACACACACACACACACACACACACACACACACACACATGAGTGGTCAGAAAAGTGGCTAATGAAATTCAATACTTCAAAATGTAAGGTAATGAGAATGGGTACAAGTGCAAGAAGGCCCAAGCTTGACTACTCGGTGGCTGGAGTACAACTTCAAGAGACAGAAAATGAGAGAGATCTAGGAGTAAACATACTGACAGATTTGTCTCCAGAAATACATATAAATGGCATAGTAAGGGCAGCATATGCATTCTTATCAAATGTAAGGGTAGCCTTCAGGCACATGGACAAGGAAATGTTCAGAAATATTTATGTAACCTATGTGAGGCCAAAACTCGAATATGCAGCCCCCTTTTGGAATCCGCACTTGAAAAAGCACATAGCTAAGCTTGAAAAAGTTCAAAGACATGCCACGAAACTGGTGCCAGAAATACGCAAACTCAGTTATGATGAGAGGCTGAGGGAATTAGACTTACCATCACTCGAAGCTAGAAGAATGAGGGGGGATATGGTGACAGTCTTTAAATTCCTTCATGGTTATGATAGAGTGGATAGGGATCGATATTTTGTTATGGCTGGCTCTAGAACTAGAGGTCATAGTTTGAAGCTTCGTAAGAAAACTTCTTTGCAGGATGTAAGGCAATACTTTTTCAGTGTAAGAGTAGTTGATAATTGGAATTTGCTAAGCGAGG
>JAXCGZ010019268.1:47500-50000 GCA_037179515.1 Halocaridina rubra
CGAGATTTTAGTAGGTCATATGAGGAGAATAAAGAAGTTTTGGAAAGAAGTGAAGAGAGTAAGGAAGGATGAATCGAGGATGGAAGAGACAGTGAAAGATGCAAATGGACTGATGTTTAGAGGGAACGATGCAAGGAAAAGATAGGCAGAATATTTTTAGAGAGGCAGCTATAGTGGCAGTAGGGGGTGTTCAAGTGCCAGTAATGGGAGATGAAAATGAAAAAGAGATTACAAGACAGGAGGTGAAAAGGGCATTGGAAGAAACGAAAGCAGGTAAAGCACCTGGAATGGATGGCGTGAGAGCGGAGATATTGAAAGAAGAGGGTGTGACTGCATTGGAATGGTTAGTGAGAGTATTTAATAGGTTGTCAATGTTGCAGTGGAATGGGTGATTGCCTGTATAGTGCCCCTATACAAAGGTAAGGGAGATGTGTATGAATACAGTAATTTTAGTGGTATAAGTTAGTTGAGTGTGGTAGGAAAAGTGTATGGTAGGATACTGATTAATAGGATTAGGGATTAGACAGAAAATGTGATCGCAGAAGTGCAGAGTGGTTGCAGGAGTTTTTTAAAGTTAGGCAGTTATGTGAGAAATATTTAGCAAAGGGTAAGGATGTGTATTTTGCATTTTTTAATCTGGAGAAAACGTATAATAGAGTTGATAGAAAGGCAGTGTGGAATGTTTTGAGGTTATAAGGAATGGTAGACTGTTGCAAGCAGTGAAGAATTTGAATGAAGGCAGAAGAGCTTGTGTTAGGGTAGGAAATGAAGTGAGTGAAAGTTTTCCAGTGAGTGTGGGACTGAGACAGGGATGTGTGTTGTCACCATGGCTGTTCAATTTGTATACTGATGGAGTTGTAAGAGAGGTGAATGATGGTAGATGGGGATGATAACGAGTGAGAGCTGAATCAGTTGCTGTTTGCAGATGATACTGTGGTGGTGGTAGATTCAGAGTAGAAGCTGTGTCAGTTATTGTTTGAATTTGGAATGGTGTGTGAGAGAAGGAAGTTGTGAGTGAATGTGGGAAAGAGTAAGATTATGTGGTGTACAAGAAATGGGGATGGTGCTGGATTGAATGTTATGTTGAATGGAGAGACACTTGAGGAAGTTGATCAGTTTAAGTATTTAGGCTCGGTTATAGCTGCAAATGGTGGAGTGGAAGCAGATGTGTGCCATAGAGAGAATCTTCTTCTTCTTCTTCTTCGTCTACATCTTTTCCCACTTTTATGTGGGGTCGATGTTTCTGGCCAGTTATCTGTACTGGCCATATTTTGGTTTTGGCAACATTTTTATGGCCGGATGCCCTTCCTGCCGCCAACCCTCCCCATTTACCCGGGCTTGGGACCGGCACCAAGTTGAGGCTGGTGTGCCATAGAGAGAATGAAGGATGTAAAGTGTTGGGTGCATTAAAAGGAGTGATGAAGAATAGAGGGTTGGAAATGAATGTTAAGAAAGTTTTGCATGGGAAACTGGTTGTGCCAACTGTAATGTATGGATAAGGGTGATGGGGTATGAAAGTAAGTGAGAGACGGAAACTAAATGTTTTAGATGAAATGCCTGAGGAGTATGATTGGCGTATCTCAGTTGGATAGGGTTAGCAATAAAGTGGTGAGAGCAAGAACAGGTGTGAGGAGAGAATTGGCAGCTAGAGTGGATATGAATATTCTGTGAATGTCTGGCCATGTGGAGAGGATGGATGATGAAAGACTTATGAAAAAAGTGATGAATGCGAGATTTGATGGGAGAAATGCTAGAGGGAGGCCTTGGTTAGGGTGGATGGAAGGAGAAAGGAGAGCCCTGAATGATAGGAGGATGGATGTGAGGGAAGCAAGTGAGCATGCTAGGAATAGGAAGGAGTGGTGAGCAATTGTGACACAGCTCTGATGAGCATCTGCTGTTACCACGGTGCTGCATCTTGCAGAGGTAGCCCTGTGGTAGGGGCAGTAGGGGAATTGGCATTATGAAGCGATATAGGTTGCAGAAGTGCTGAGATGATGGGCTGTGGCACTCCAGCAGTGCCGTTTGAATGGTCACTAGCTCCCTCATCAATTCCCATAGAGCTAAGTAATCCCCTTACTGTTTCTTTTTTCTTTTAATGTCGAATACCCCCTATATTGGGGGAAACAGCCAATGTAAATGAAGAATGATATGAATTATTATTATTATTATTATTATTATTATTATTATTATTATTATTATTATTATTATTATTATTATTATTATTATTATTATTATTATTATTATTATTATTATTATTATTATTATTATTATTATTATTATTATTTTTATTATTGTTATTACTATTATTAGTATTATTATTACTATTATTATTATTATCATTATTATTATTATTATTATTATTATTATTATTATTATTATTATTATTATTATTATTATTATTATTATTATTATTATTATTATTATTATTATTATTATTATTATTATTATTATTATTATTACTATATTATTATTATTATTATTATTATTATTATTATTATTA
>JAXCGZ010019268.1:57500-62500 GCA_037179515.1 Halocaridina rubra
TAGCATTTAATTCAAATTCCAATCTCATTCGGGCCATGAAATAACCATTTAAGCATATTACATATGTGAAAACATGAATAATTTTTTTTTTACCCCGACCGGGACTCGAACCTAGGACTTATGATTACTAAGTCAAGGCGCTACCACTACACCACAGAAGGTTAAAAGGAATCCAACCTTATAGCTTATACCTGCTATACTTAGGAATGAATGCATTCTAACTGAATGCCAGTATGTTCATATTACAGATTCCCCAACCTCACTCGTGGCTTCATTTTAGCATTTAATTCAAATCCCAATCTCATTCGGGCCATGAAATAACCATTTAAGCACATTACATATGTGAAAACATGAATAATTTTTTTTTACCCCGACCGGGACTCGAACCTAGGACTTATGATTACTAAGTCAAGGCGCTACCACTACACCACAGAAGGTTAAAAGGAATCCAACCTTATAGCTTATATCTGCTATACTTAGAAATGAACGCATTCTAACTGAATGCCACTATGTTCATATTACAGATTCCCCAACCTCACTCGTGGCTTCATTTTAGCATTTAATTTAAATCCCAATCTCATTCGGGCCATGAAATAACCATATAAGCACATTACATATTTGAAAACATGAATCATTTTTTTTTTCCCCGACCGGGACTCGAACCTAGGACTTATGATTACTAAGTCAAGGCGCTACCACTACACCACAGAAGGTTAAAAGGAATCCAACCTTATAGCTTATATCTGCTATACTTAGGAATGAACGCATTCTAACTGAATGCCACTCTTTTCATATTACATATTCCCCAACCTCACTCGTGGCTTCATTTTAGCATTTAATTCAAAACCCAATCTATTTCGGGCCATGAAATAACCATTTAAGCACATTACATATGTGAAAACATGAATAATTTTTTTTAACCCCGACCGGGACTCGAACCTAGGCCTTATAATTACTAAGTCAATGCGCTACCACTACACCACAGAAGGTTAAAAGTAATCCAACCTTATAGCTTATATCTGCTATACTTAGGAATGAACGCATTCTAACTGAATGCCACTATGTTCATATTACAGATTCCTCAACCTCACTCGTGGCTTCATTTTAGCATTTAATTCAAATCCCAATCTAATTCGGGACATGAAATAACCATTTAAACACATTACATATGTGAAAACATGAATCATTGACTTAGTATTCATAAGTCCTAGGTTCGAGTCCCGGTAGGGGTAAAAAAAAAATTATTCATGTTTTCACATATGTAATGTGCTTAAATAGTTATTTCATGGCCTGAATGAGATTGGGATTTGAATTAAATGCTAAAATGAAGAAACGAGTGAGGTTGGGGAATCTGTAATACGAACATAGTGGCATTCAGTTAGAATGCGTTCAATCCTAAGTATAGCAGATATAAGCTATAAGGTTGGATTCCTTTTAACCTTCTGTGGTGTAATGGTAGCGCCTTGACTTATAAATCATAAGTCCAGGTTCGAGTCCCGGTCGGGGTAAAAAAAAAATGATTCATGTTTTCACATATGTAATGTGCTTAAATGGTAATTTCATGGCCCGAATGAGATTGGGATTTGAATTAAATGCTAAAATGAAGCCACGAGTGAGGTTGGGGAATCTGTAATATGAGCATAGTGGCATTCAGTTAGAATGCGTTCAATCCTAAGTATAGCAGATATAAGCTATAAGGTTGGATTCCTTTTAACCTTCTGTGGTGTAGTGGTAGCGCCTTGACTTAGTAATCATAAGTTCGAGGTTCGAGTCCCGGTCGGGGTAAAAAAAAAATGATTAATGTTTTCATATATGTAATGTGCTTAAATGGTTATTTCATGGCCCGAATGAGATTGGGATTTGAATTAAATGCTAAAATGAAGCCACGAGTGAGGTTAGGGTAATCTGTAACATGAACATAGTAACAATCAGTTGCGTTCATTCCTAAGTATAGCAGATATAAGCTATAAGGTTGGATTCCTTCTACCCTTCTGTGGTGTAGTGGTAGCGCCTTGACTTAGTAATCATAAGTCCTAGGTTCGAGTTCAGGTCGGGGTAAAAATAAAAAAAAATTATTCATGTTTTCACATATGTAATGTGCCTAAATGGTTATTTCATGGCCCGAATGAGATTGGGATTTGAATTAAATGCTAAAATGAAGCCACGAGTGAGGTTGGGGAATCTGTAATATGAACATAGTGGCATTCAGTTAGAATGCGTTCATTCCTAAGTATAGCAGATATAAGCTATAAGGTTGGATTCCTTTTAACCTTCTGTGGTGTAGTGGTAGCGCCTTTACTTAGTAATCATAAGTCCTAGGTTCGAGTCCCGGTCGGGGTAAAAAAAAAATGGTTCATGTTTTCACATATGTAATGTGCTTAAATGGTTATTTCATGGCCCGAATGAGATTTGGATTTGAATTAAATGCTAAAATGAAGCCACGATTGAGGTTGGGGAATCTGTAATATGAACATAGTGGCATTCAGTTAGAATGCGTTCATTCCTAAGTATAGCAGATATAAGTTATAAGGTTGGATTCCTTTTAACCTTCTGTGGTGTAGTATTAGCGCCTTGACTTATTAATCATAAGTCCTAGGTTCGAGTCCCAGTCGGGGTAAAAAAAAAAAATTATTCATGTTTTCACATATGTAATGTGCTTAAATGGTTATTTCATGGCCCGAATGAGATTGGGATTTGAATTAAATGCTAAAATGAAGCCACGAGTGAGGAAGGGGAATCTGTAATATGAACATAGTGGCATTCAGTTAGAATGCGTTAATTCCTAAGTATAGCAGATATAAGCTATAAGGTTGGATTCCTTTTACCCTTCTGTGGTGTAGTGGTAGCGCCTTGTCTTAGTAATCATAAGTCCTAGGTTCGAGTCCCATTCGGGGTAAAAAAAAAATGATTCATATATATATATATATATATATATATATATATATATATATATATAATATATATATATATAATATATAATATATATATATACATATATACATATATGTATATATATAATATATATATATATATATATATATATATATATATATATATATATATATATATATATATATATATATATATATATATATATAATATATATATATATATATATATATATATATATATATATATATATATATATATAATATATATATATATATATATATATATATATATATATATATATATATATATATATATATATATATATATATATATATATATATATATATATATATTATATATATATATATATATATATATATATATATATATATATATATATATATATATATATATATATATATATATTTATATATGCCCATGAGACAACCGTTTTCTAATTTGTGATTAATTTAGCTTATTTTCCTATTTGTCTCGCTACTTTTTATTAAGCTGAATTATTAAGTCAAAGGATTTTGGATTCATAATGTTTCGATAACTTTATACTTTTTCAAGTGAGAGATTGAATAGTTGTGGATGGAGTATATACCCTACTTGATTTCTAACATACTCAATTGTCCACCGTCTTCTAGTTTCAGTTTAAGCAACGAGATTGAGTCATGTATTTGGACTTTCATGGAATATTATTCGAAAATCTGGAATTCCAAGTTTTCCTATTCACTAAATCAACTCAATAATAATGTAACACAAATTTGTAAGAGATATAGAATATTAAATAAGGAAGTCGCAATATAAAGCAAAAATATATATTGGAATCAATTATACACCCAATCTACGAAAATTCAAGCAATCATTTGATAATTTATAAAGATATGTGAAGCGTCATGCATCCAAAATTCCACGGCTTTTTAAGTCAGCTCAACAATAACACGAAATTATCAAGGAAAATAGCAATTTTAAATTACAAAATTCATGAATCCAAGCCTTGCGTTGCTTTTATTTCAGCTAGGAATTGCTGCTCTTCTTAGATTTTTCAGGTCTAAAGTTTCTTTTCCTAAAGGAAAAGGAGATGGCCTGAACTAGTTTCCCACTGATGAATGTTTCAGATCTTTAGCTAAAAATGTCTCAAAATATTTTTCTAACTCAAGTTTTCCCCCTCTCATTCTTCCTGACGGTTCTATTACTTGCTCTCCCATTGACAGAGCCATGCCGATTCTTCCTTAAGCGATTTCAACTCACCTGACACTCATCTTACACATCTCTTTAAACATAGGCCCTCTCCTAATTCTTCATGTAAAGTCCAAACTCATTGCTAGGACAATGGGTTTGGAAGAAATAGAATGGTCACCCTTCTCAGGAACTGGCTGAACTAAAGCATGCTTTCAAGATGAGAATAGAAAGTTATTTGGAGAAAGAGGTGAAAAAACCCACGAAACCTAGGTTCTTGTTCATCCAAACCCAATGACATCACTGCAATGTTCATTAAGGAGTTTGCATATGAACAAAATCCTAGGTTTTGGCGTCTTTTTCCCACCATCCTCTCTACCAATTTCTATTCTCATCTTGGAGAAATGCTCTAGTTCATCCAGTTCCTGAGAAGGGTGACCATTCTATCCCTTCCAAACTCATTGTTCTAGCTTCAGCTATTTCTATTGTATTCAAAACTTTGCTTGAATCTCACTTCTTGAAACATCTTGAATCTAATTCACTTCTTTTCGATTACCAGTGCAGCTTCTACAAGGTATGTTCTACTTATGATTCCCTACCCTATCTCACTTATGTAATGGCTTCCTCTCTGAAAAAAAGTATCAGGAATCCTTTGTTTCTCATCCTTGATATCTCTAAGGCTTTTGACAGAGTGTGGCACAAGGCTTTGTTTGCAAAACTTAGTCCTAATGACTTTAATCGTCTCTCTTGTCTCTGATTTCCAGTTTTCTTTTTGACCATATTGTATCTGTTGATGTTGACAAGGCAAAATCTACCTTAATCCTAGTTACCAGTGATGTTCCAGAGTGTTCTGTTCTATCACCTACTCTGTTCCTTCTCATCAATAATCTTCGCCAGTCACCATCATCCTCTCTTCTCTACGC
>JAXCGZ010019269.1:0-20000 GCA_037179515.1 Halocaridina rubra
ATATATATATATATATATATATATATATATATATATATATATATATATATATATATATATATATATATATATTGTTCCGGTTTTACGTCACGGACTCCCTTTTCTTGCGAAGGACTTGTTTTGGCAGATGTAATCGTTACCCTGAGTGCATGCCCTTGCTAACCTCAGACCGTGACGGGGCGCGAACCCTCGACCTGACGTCTCAGAGTCGCGGACGCTACCGCTTGAGCCACGGTGACTACATATATATATATATATATATATATATATATATATATATATATATATATATATATATACTGTATATATATATATATATATATATATATATATATATATATATATATATATATATATATATATATATATATATATATATATATATATTATATATATATATATATATATATATATATATATATATATATATATATATATATATATATATATATATATATATATATATATATATATATATATATATATATATATATATATATATATATATATTTGATAAGAATGCATATGTTGTCCTTACTATGCCATTTATATGTATTTCTGGATACAAATCTGCCAGTATGTTTACTCCTAGATCTCTCTCATTTTCCGTCTCTTGAAGTTGTACTCCAGCCACCGAGTAGTCAAGCTTGGGTCTTCTTGTACTTGTACCCATTCTCATTACCTTACATTTTGAAGTACTGAATTTCATTAGCCACTTTTCTGACCACTCATGCAGACTATTTAGATCCTCCTGAAGTTCTCTACCATTGTTTTCGTTTCCTACTTTCTTCATAATCTTTGCATCATCTGGAAACATATTCATGAATGAATTTGCAAACTTTGGTCATTTACATATACAAGGAACAAAAGTGGCCCTAAAACTGAACCCTGTGGAACTCCACTACTAACTCTTCTCCATTCAGACACTGAGTGTCTTACTCTAACCCTCTGTTCCCTTCCTTCTAAGTAAGTTTTTATCCATTCTAAGACATTTCCACCTATTCTAGCCATTTCTTGCAGCTTCTTAATAAGTCTCCCGTGTGGAACAGTGTCAAATGCTTTCTGGAAGTCTAGGAATATGCAATCTGCTAAGCCCTCTCTTTCCTGTAAAATTCGGCTTACCTCATCATAAAATTCTAGTAAATTTGTTACAGTTGATCTACCTTCTTTGAAGCCATATTGTCTCACTGACAAAAAGTTGAAGGATTTCAAGTGAAGAGAGATATGTATCCTTAGTAGTTTCTCCATAACTTTGCAAACTATGCTGGTCAAGGAAACTGATCTATATAGTTCAGAGCCGTATCCCTCCTTCCCTTTTTGAAGATAGGTATCATGTTTGCTTGTTTCCAGTATCTTGGAATCTCCCCTGACTCCAGTGACATTTTAAATATGATACTTATTGCCACTGATATTGAGTCTGTGCATTTTTTAAGTACATGAGGGGATATATCATCAGGACCTGTAGCTTTATGGACATCTAACTCCATCAGCACTTTGAATACCTCTGTGGCTGAAAAGTTGATGTTCTCTAATACCGGCCCATGAGCTTCTATCTCTGCAATCCGAGGGGGTGGGGTATATTCCACTGTAAATACTGACTGAATCTCCTTGTTCAATTCTTTGCAGATCTCTTCATACGTCTCAGTGATGCTTTCATCCGCTCTCTTTAGCCTTAAAACCTGCTCTTTTACCTTCAGTTTTCCTCTGATAAAGCTGTGGAAAAGCTTGGGATTTTCTTTAGCCTTCCTGGTGATGTCCCTTTCATGTCCCTCTCTGCCTCTCTTCTTTTACTTAGGTAATAATTTCTTGCTCTTTTGTAGGTTTGCCAGGCATATATGTTTTTCTCCTCCTATACCTTTTCCAGCATTTGTCTCTCCACTCCTTAACTCTTTTACAATCATTATCGAACCATTTCTCTCTGGCATGAATTACACTTACTTTGGTGACAGGTATGCAGCAATCTACTATCTTCCCATATTTCTCATAAAAGATGTCGCACTTTTCTTGTACAGATTTGTTGTAGAATAAGGTCCTCTAGTCAATAACTGCAAAAAGCTCATTCATTTTGATGTAATCTCCTTTCAGATAGTTCCTCCTCATATCCTCAGTGCCTCTACTCTCAAGCAGAACATCTTCAATGATAGACTCCATCAACAACACACAGTGGTCACTCTTTCCAATTGGTGGTTCATACTCGATTGTTTCAATATCCAACACATTATCTGTGAATACTAGATCATGTAGTGACGGCTCATCCCCACCCCTGACCCTCGTTGGTTCCAGTACAAGTTGGTGTAGAAAATTCCCTTGTACGCAATCTAGGAATCTTGCTCCGAATGAGTCCTCACCACTGAGTGGGTCAATATTTATCCAATTTATCTCTTTATGATTAAAATCTCCCATAATCAAAATCTTACATTTTCTCTCCCGTGACAGGTTAAGAACTGAGCTTATGACTTCAGTTGTACCTATATGACTTTCCTCATAAACTTCTAGCCAATGTTGGTTCCTTGGTGGGATATATACAACAATTATTATAATGCTCTCTGACCCAGTATTTATGCGAGAAACAAAAAATTCCTTGAACTCACTTTCTATAGCCAAGTTTATTTCTTCAACCTGAATCCTTTCACTTATGAGCAGTGCTATCCCTCCACCAGTCCTCTCAGATCTTTCAACCATTAATATTCTGAAGCCCCTAGGAAAAACTGTGACACTGTTTATGTCCTCAATCAACTTAGTCACTGTAACTGTTACTATATCTGCCTTACTATTGTGAATCCTATCTTTTAATTCTACTGCCTTACCAGCTAATCCATCAGCATTTGTGTATAACAATTTTAATGAGGCCCCATCCCCTGATCTTCTGTCCTTATCTTCTTTATCTCTCCTCTGTCTTGAAGAACTCTGAAATGAAAAATTTTCTTCTCTTTTTCATTTCTTTCCTCATTTAACCTTTCTGCCTCTTGCAACAAGTTTTTTATCTTTTCCATCTCTTCCTGTGTTTTGTATCATCTAATGAACACTTCTTTGAACTCTTGAAGGTCTTTTAGACTTTTATTTCCTCATTAATATTTCTCTACATGTGTGCCCTCTCTCAAAGGTTACTTTTATTGGTCTCTGTTTTCCCTCCCTCGAATATTTACCTAGTTGGTGAATGTTTACAAAATCCTCAGGACCACAAACTACTCCAAGCTTTCTTATCAGGTCTACAACCCTAGCTTTATTTTCTTCAAGTCTCCCCTGCCATGTTGGCTCCTGGGATTCGCTTATGCCTAAGATTACCACTGTCTTCTCTTTATCAAGTGCCTGTTTAATCAGTGGATTTCGCCTTTCCATCACAACGTCTTTCATTTTTTCGATTACTGTGTCTTTATAGTCAACTATTTGTATGTTTTCCAGTGCTACCACCTTCACAGCCTCTTTTACTGCCACATTCCCCTTTAGTGCATCAGCAAAGGAAGTTTTCTTGGCATCATGTGTGTATATGTGTGTGCGCGTGTGTGTGTGTTTATCCTTACTCACTTTTGGCCTTTTCACCATATAATCATATTCCAGAGAAACATATAACGTTCAGTTTTACCAAGATCACTAGTTTGTAGCCAGTGTATCAATATCACCAGATTTTCTAAATATAACCATAGTTATAAGCCAGTGAAACTATATATGAAAAAAAAATGTAGTTACTATTAAGCTTATTAATGCTCTTAACATATTAACAGAGAGGTAATCATCATGACTATAATGTGGACTTGGGATAAGACCGATCGAGTTTTGTTCTGTGGTATATGGAGTGCCTTTGTTAGTATTGTACTCGGCAGAGCTACCGGTTGTCATACTTGGTCCATCTTCTTTGCGTTGTGGACAATATCTGCAGCGCTTTATGCCATCTCAGCACTGCTTCAGGTCCTAAGTATACATATTTATTTGTTAACTATTTCTATGTATGTTAGTCAATATGACTGTTTCCTTTCTCTATCTCAGCTCTCCCCATTCTTATGCAATATACATGCATTCATCATTAGAGTAAATACATTTACTCGTATAACTACCTTAAACCTTCACACTCACACTGTTGTCTCCCTGTCTATCATGAACTGCATTATGCAATTTTAGAATGAAATATCACTATTTGTATTTAATACAGGTGTCGACTGAGGGCAAAGCTGTTTTAGTTACGGGATGCGATTCGGGGTTTGGCTTGGCTCTTGCACAGCACTTGAATCAGCTGGTAAGAAAGCATATATATATATATATATATATATATAATATATATATATATATATATATATATATATATATATATATATATATATATATATACCCCTGTGGGAGGGGGCTAGAATACTTCCTCCGTGTTCCCCTGCGCATCGTAAGAGTCGACTAAATGGGGCTGAGTGTGGGGACTGGGAATCCCCTCCTCTGTATATTCTCTTAACAAAGAGTCAGAGAATTTTGTCTGTACTCAGCCACTCCCCATGTAAGGTGAAAATTCCAGTTTTCTTTCTGAACGTTTTATATCTCAGGTTGTTGACGGTGCAGCATCTAACTCATTCCCTGTTACCAGTGGTGTTCTACAGGGCTCTGTTCTTTCACCTACTCTGTTCCTTCTCTTCATCAACGATCTTCTTCAGTCCTCATCCTCCTCTCTTCTTCGCGCCTTTTCCGAGGATTCTACTTTCAATTTTCCTTTGCCTTCTCTTCACAGCCTTCATCTGCTACTCATAATCAGTCTCTTATCACTCTTTCTTCTACTCTCAAATCCGAATTGCAGATGGTATCTGAGTGGGGCACCCAAAATTTAGTTAAATTTAATGCCTCCTAGACAGTTATGGCTATCTCTATCTACTTCTCTTCCTGATAGCCCTGTTGTCTTTGAAACTAACGAAATTTACCCTCTTAATTCTATTAACATGTTAAAAATCCAGATAGCCTCTAAATTGTCTTGGAGGACTCGCATAAGGCAAATTTCTAAATATTCATCCCAAAAATTGGGAGTTCTGTTTTGCTTTCGTCATTACTTCTCCTCTTGCCAGTCATTTAAAATCTACAAAAGTCTTATCCGTCCCTACTTTGAATATTGCTCGCACATCTAGGTGGCTTCTTCTTGTACTTATCTCCTTGATAGGGTTGAATCTAAGACAGTCAGACTCATCAATGACCCTTCTTTTACTTATAATGTGGATTCTCTTTCTCTTTGCCATAAGGTATCATCCCTTTCTCTTTTCTGTCGCTACTATTTCCATAGCTGCTCTGATAGGTTAGCGAGTTGCATTTCTCCCCCACAGCTGAGGCCGCGTAACAATCGCTAAGTGGCCTCGTCTTACAGATACTGTGGTGGAAATTTTTAGCTTGCGAATTGGTTGATGCAGAGACTGTTTCTTCCCATCCTCCTCCAGGCTCTGTAATTCTCTTCCTTCTTCTGTCTTTCCTAAGTATTATAACTTATATTCCTTCAAAAAGTGTATCTATATTCATCTCTAGGTCTATTCCTGTAAAATCTCCAGGTCCTCACTACTTCGACTATTATTTCAGCCTCTCTTTTTCTTATTGTGTATCATTCCCTTATTTCTGCCTTGTCCTTAGCCTTTGACACTTTCTTCGTCTTCATGATTTCTTCGTGCCCGGGCCGAATGAGGGCAATTTTCTTGCCTGTCCCGGTGTCACACTCATAAAAAAAAAAAACTGCAAAGGACTGTAGAGGTGTTTCAAAGCAAGTATAAGATGTACTTCGCTATTTCTCTGTGCTAGAAATTTTTGATCAAGTATGAATACTCTTTGTTTGTTTTAAAAACCTCATCATAACTGACAAATCAATACTGTACCGTATGTATATTACTTAAATATGTGATTAAAATAGCCACCTTCTAAGTGAAAATCCCAGTTGTTTTGCTAACGATATGGACTGCAAGCGCAAAAAACCTCTCAGTATAAAGCAAAAGGAATAATTATAACGTATATGTTAAAACCTCTGATCAGAATTCCTTTGCACCAGTATTATAATTACACTCATGCTGCAATCGCGAGGTCGACGGATCGCACCTATTCCAGGCAAGAGAGTTTAAGCTGTTTACTAGGGAGCTTACTGCTGTGGCTTGGCACCACAGTGGGGGGTTGGGGCCTGTGCCGGCTGGCCACCGCCCTATGGGTCCTCCATGACCCGTTCCACCCATCCGTGGGTGGAGAATCTAAAACTCATGTTCTGTATGTCAAGCTGCAGTGGCTGTATTGTTCAGATTTGGAAAAAAATTTGATAAAAGCATAAATTTTCAAATGATAAATATTTTTTTTTTTCAGTAAGAGATCCAAAATGGGTGTTGATCTTATTTGATTTTACATTTGAAGTTAGTCATATGTAATATTTAGTGAATCCATCACACTGAACAATACTTGATCTTGATGCTATAGCCTATCAGCGAGGGGCTGATAAATTCGTACCTTCTTTCAAAGAATTCCCTTACAAAGGCATACTAAGAAAATTAAACCTAACCACGCTACCATACAAATGTAAAGATCCAATAGAAAATTATTGATTACTGTGTCGGAATCAAGGCTTTGATGAGAATGTGTCTAATGATATCTTAGAGATAAGAAGAATTTGTACTATGGGATAACAGAATTTTTTTTTCCCAAAAGATGGCCATACAGCTTAAATATAAGTAAGAATTGTTTCAGTTGTGAGGTTGCAAATGTCTGGAATAGACTATATATAAGCAGTGGTGAGGATCAAGTCCATAGAAGACTTTGAGAGATATTTGGATTGGATTAAGCTAAAAGCCGTACAGAAAAATGATCCACGTCCAAGACCTTAAGTTGATTTAGGAATCAATGCCTGAGTATGAGTCGCATGTCACAACACTCCCCATCTCTGTTCCTTTTTACTTTAAGCTTACTTCGTGCCCAGGCTTGATAAGGGCAGAGTTATTAATATTTTTTGGCCCGTCCTGGTGTCACAATCATAAAAAAAAGAAAAAAAGAAAAATAAGATAGTCCTCTTCCGGATGATCGTCTGAGTTTGGTTTTGAGTATATATTACGTATTCTCACATTCTAATATATGCTTTTTCTTTTTTTTCTTTTTCTTAATATTCGTCAGGGATTACGTGTTTTTGCCGGTTGTCTCTTTGCCGAGAGCAGCGATGGAGCCAAGAAGCTTCGAAAAATAAAGTCCAACAACCTACATGTTATCCAGCTTGATGTTACCTCCGTTAAACAAATAAACGAGGCTGTTGTAAAAATCAAAAGGATTCTACCAGAGGAAGGTTAGACATAACTATGTCTTCTCTTTATGAATTGAAATTCTTTCTGAATAATTGTCTTTTTTTTTTTGTAGATTCTCGATTGTGAAGAAAGTAAAAAACGAGAACAATGGTAGAGAACTTCAGGAGGATCTAAATAATCTGCATGAGTGGTCAGAAAAGTGGCTAATGAAATTCAATACTTCAAAATGTAAGGTAATGAGAATGGGTACAAGTGCAAGAAGGCCCAAGCTTGACTACTCGGTGGCTGGAGTACAACTTCAAGAGACAGAAAATGCGAGCGATCTAGGAGTAAACATACTGGCAGATTTGTCTCCAGAAATACATCTAAATGGCATAGTAAGGGGAGCATCTGCATTCTTATCAAATGTAAGGGTAGCCTTCAGGCACATGGACAAGGAAATGTTCAGAAATATTTATGTAACCTATGTGAGGCCAAACTCGAATATGCAGCCCCCTTTTGGAATCTGCACTTGAAAAAGCACATAGCTAAGCTTGAAAAAGTTGAAAGACATGCCACGAAACTGGTGCCAGAAATACGCAATCTCAGTTATGGTGAGAGGCTGAGGGAATTAGACTTACCCACCCACGGATGGGTGGAACGGGTCATGGAGAACCCATAGGGCGGTCGCCAGCCGTCACAGGCCCCAATCCCCCCCACTGTGGTGGCCAAGCCACAGCAGTAACCTCCCCAGTAAACAGCTTAAACTCTCTTGCCTGGACGAGGCGCGATCCCTCGACCACATTCTTTAGTTTCCCTGTAATAGCGGTGTAACTCTTTTTTTTTTCAAGGCTTGAGTATTTGCTTTGAAGACAAAAGTTAGATTTCCGACAAAAATTTATACTTAACATTTTATCCAAAGTCAAGATTATAGAGGTAATTCACATAATAAATAAATAATGTTATTATTATTATTATTATAATTATTATTATTATTATTATTATTATTATTATTATTATTATTATTATTATTATTATTATTATTATTATTATTATTATTATTATTCCTTCAAAGAGGTGAAGGTCTGTCTCTTCGCCTGATGAGATATCCAACACGGAGATCATTCTAAGTTTGTTTTCGAGCTTTCGAAGACCTTGCCTTAGTCGTGAACTTATCAAATATACATTTACGAAAACAAATAATTTATGAAAAGACTAGGTTTGGGAAGTGATTGGTCCAAATGGGCTTGAATATCCCATTTTCAAAAATATTTTTGCCCCTATGGTACAAGATCTTTCTGCCCTTCTTCTTGCTTTTGAGTGTTTTGTTTTCGAAAGTTCATTTAAATAACCTGAAGATGAGCGCAAGGCATTCGAAAGTTCGTATACCAAGGACGAAGTGAGTTCATCTTGAAGATCATATCTGGCGAAGAAACATTCAATTCCATACGAGCGATTCAAAAGAGATTTCTGAAACAGTGTCTTGGTGCCTTTAGTTAAACATACTTTTCTCTTTGATGCTCAACTACCATTTTAAGTATCTCTCTCCTCTCTCTCTCTCTCTCTCTCTCTCTCTCTCTCTCTCTCTCTCTCTCTCTCTCTCTCCTCTCTCTCCTCTCTCTCTCTCTCTCTCTATCTATCTAACTATCTATCTATCCATCTATATATCCGTAAGTATGATATATATATATATATATATATATATATATATATATATATATATATATATATATATATATATATATATATATATATATATATATATATATATATATATATATATATATTGCTAAAATCTCTCCGTATCCGAGTTAGTTTTATCATTTATTCACTAACGCTTATCATGTCTATCCATGAAACTAAGAATGCTGTTAGCAATTACAATTTCCTCAGTGAATTCTCATTATCAACAAATCATTCTTCTTCTTCTTCTTCTTCTCCTACTTCTTCTTCTTTAACTTTTTTCACGAAGTTAGAAAATATGAGCTCCAGTTCTAAAGCAACCCATATCAAAATATCGCTCCCTACCCACTCTGTTATCACCATTAAGGAACTGAAAAATTGTTACCCAACAATTTCGACAAATCATTCTTCTTCTTCTTTTTTTCACGAGGTTAGAAAACATGAACTCCAGTTCTAAAGCAACCCATATCAAAATATCGCTCCCTACCCGTTCTGTTATCATCATTAAGGAACTGAAAAAGTGTTACCGAACAATTTCCAGTACACTGTGCTAATAAATCATAAAATAATAATGACAATAGCAATACTATACAAGAATAAGACATTTAAAATTCAGTATTGCATGTATTCACCTCTAGGGCATGAATCTAAAAGCTTATTATCATATATCTCGAGAGTAAGTACGCGAGAAACCGCAAAAATGACTTAGGTTGTATCACCTAAAACAATTATTTGAGGTTAACAAGTGACGTAGGGTGGTTGCAATATTCAACTTCTTCTTCTTCTTCTTCTTCTTCTTCTTCTTCTGCTTCTGCTACTGCTGCTGTTGTTGCTTCTTCTTCTTCTTCTTCTTCTTCTCTTCTATGTTTTTGTTTCCTGCTGATGTCCTTGTTAGGTGCATTTATGGTTTTGGCTTGATATTGATTATTAAGACTGGATCTATTTGAGTTTGTGATCAACACCGATCAGATATGGCTTAGTTTTCCGGTGGCTCGACTGTGGATTACATATAACAGTGCTTGATCATATAATAGGCAGGTGATGCAGACATGGAACGGTCTCTACGAAGTAAAAACCTTCACTTTATGATACTTGCTCCGGTTTTATGTCACGGACTCCCTTTTCTACCAAGGGCTAGGACGGTTGCCTTTTTGCGAAGGGCTTGTTTTGGCAGATGTAATCGTTACCCTGAGTGCATACCCTTGCTAACCTCAGATCGTGACGGCGCGCGAATTCTCGACCTGACGCCTCAAATTCGAGGACGCTACCGCTTGAGCCACGGTGACTACTCTTCACTTTATGATACTGCGAACTATATATCTTTGCCAGAAGGATCTATGTATATCAGTCCTCTTGATTTCTTACCTCTAAAGTAGATAATGCACTCAGACAAATTTGTGCCAGGCAACTTGCTAGTTCTCAAGGTATTTTGAGGCCGAGAAAATAACGCTAATTGTTATAGTAAAGGCATAACATATAGAATACAATCTTACACTCCTGTGCAGGCTGTGAAAGATGTCACTTGCTTCTCAACAATCGTGTTTTTAAGATTACAAAATTACAACATCTATTGAAGTCTCCAATATAGAGGATTTCGGCATGTGGGTGAGAAGATAGCAAGGACTCATAGCAAGAGGACAGATATTTAAAGAAAAAACACAAAATCAGTGGAGTTTGGAGAGCAGTAGCAGAAGCAAAGGAATATAGTGGTAGTGGAGAAATAGATTTTCAGCTGGAGAACATCAAAGTAATAATATAATATAAGACTGATTATGGTGGTAATGAGACAAGAGGACGTAAATGTAAAAAAATAGGTATGCAATTGCCAAAAGGGAATATAAAGAATATAAAAAATTCTTAAATATGATGAAAAATTCGGAACATTAATTATAAAAAGTGGCTGATGAAGAAATACAGAAAATTATTTTAAATGACTGATGAAGAAATACCAAGAATAATATTTACAGAGTTAGCTTTTGCATGTTATTCTCATCAATACGAATAGTCAGTGCAATATAGATCAGTTACGACTGTAAGACGGCAAAGGAGATGAGAGGCATGTTGGAGTACGTAGAGGAGATGGACGAGTGCAAGTCTGTGGTGAATTTATAAACGAGCAAGAAATGAGCACATAAGTAAAAAAAAAAGAGGCAGAGAGGTCATATGAGAGACTTAATATGTGGGAAGTTGAGGAAAATCCCAATCTATTCCACAGCTTCGTCAGACGGAAATGAAAGGTCAGCATTAATGAGACGGAAGAAGAGCACCGCAAAGATTGAACAAGGAGTTTCAGTCAGAATTTACAATAGAGAATATTCTAACCCCTCATATTCAGGGTCAGTATTAAAGTACAGCGCCTTTACAACCAAACAATTATGCAAAGTGATGATGGAATTAGAGGCTCATAAAGCAGTGGGACCTGATGACATATCCACTTATTTACTTAAGAAATGTGCTGCACCATAATTTGTAGCATTTTAAATCATGGTGTCATTGACCAGCAGTTTGTAAAGTTATGGAGAATCTTAGAAATCACAATCCTCTTCATTTGGAGTCCTTCAGCTATTTGTAAGTGAGACAAAGTGGGTCCAGAGAAAGCAAGTCTGTGCTAACAAACTTACAGATATTTTATAAAGAATTATGCCTAATATTATTAGAATGAGAATACTGGAGAAATTTTGAATTCTTTGATTTTCAGAATGCAATTGATGCAATCCTACAAGGGAGACTTATTAAGAAAGTGCAAGTAATGGCAATAATAAGTGGGTCATATCCTGGACTGGACAAAATATTTTTTAATACAAAGGACGCAAGAGGGCCAGAGTTAGCAGTGGGGCTCCAAAGGGATCGGTTTTAAGGTCATTTCTGTTCCTTATATTTGTAAATGATCCGCCGGCGTCTATAAATGCATTTTTATATAAAGAGAGTAAAAGGTGGAAATTAACGAGCTTCAAGAAGACCTAAATATCCTGCATTAGTGATAAGACAGGTGGCTAATGAGATTTATTGCTTCAAATGTAAAGTAATGAGAACGGGCAGCTGTGCAAGATCCATATATGATTATTCATCAACATTACAGGATATTAATAGATCTTTAAATGTAAGAATTGTAGGGGTGAATATATTTTTTTATATGCGACACTTGGATGGGCTTAGAAAATTGTCCTCATCAGGCCCAAGCACCAAAAAAAGAGCTAAGAGAAAGCAAGAGAAGCAGAGATGGGAAGTTTGTGACTTGTCAGATGTGATAGGTTTGTAAGAGATGTGTAATGAACAGGCCAGAATATTCGATGTAGATGTAGGCATAGATATATGCAGATTTGTCTCTGGTCATATCTATAGATAGTATAGTAGAAACAGTATATGCGTTCTTAACGTGTCCTTCAGACATATGGACAAAGAAATGTCCAAAAGTATTTGTGACTTATGTGAGGCCTTAGCATAACTATGCAACACCAATCTCGAATCCACACCTGAAAAGTCCGTATCAAGAAATTGTAGAAAACTCAAAGACCCGATAGGAAACTGGCAACAGAGCTGTTTTTTTACGAGTGTGGTACCGGGACAGATAAAAAAAAAAAACAGCCTCCGTGGCCGGGACGAGACGACATTACGACGAAGGAAAAGAAAAAGGTTATGGACAAGACAGAGACGAGGTAATATCACGCAAAGGAAAACGACAATCAGAAAAAAACAGTCAAAGTACAGAGGACCCAGAGATATGGAGGACTAGGCCCTGAGATGACGATAGATCTGCTTTTTGAAGGATGATAGGTCATAAGAATTAGGAAAGACAGAAGGAGGGAGAGAGTTCCAGATTTTGGAGGTAGATGGGAAGAAGCAGTCGCTGCACCGACCAATCCGCGAGCTACAAATCTCTACACAGTACCTGTGAGATGAGGCCGCTAGGCGAGTGTTACACGGCCTCGGCAGTGGCGGAGGGATGCAACCCGCCAAGTCATCAGAGCAGCGATGGAAGTAGTAGCGACAGAAAAGAGAAAGGGAAGATACTGTACAGCGAAGAGAGAGAGAAAATCAAGATTAGAAGTAAAAGAAGGATCATTAATGAGTCTGACTGCCTTAGATTCAACCCTATCAAGGAGATAAGTATAAGAAGAAGCACCCCAGATGTGTGAGCAGTATTCTGAGCAGGGACGAATAGGACCTAAATAAATTTTAAGTAGTTGTAAAGAGGAAAAGTGATGATGGAAACGAAACAAAACCCCCAATTTTTTGGCTAAAGATTTAGAAATTTGGATTATGTGACTCCTCCAAGACAAGATAGAGGCTATATGGATTCCTAATATGTTGATAGAATTAAGAGGGTAAATTTCTTTAGATACATTGCATGTATGTATGTATATATGTATGTATGTATGTATGTATGTGATTACCTAATTGTGATTACCTAATTGTGTTTACGGGAAAGAGCCCAAAGCTCGTATCTTCCCGTCTCCTGATCGGTTCCAATTTATACTTAGTGATACTTATCATACCTGTCCTTAAAACTATGGATTGAGATAGCATTAACTACCTCCTCGCTTAGCGAATTCCAATTATCAACTACTCTTACACTGAAAAAGTATTTTCTTACATCCTGCAAAGAAGTTTTCTTACGAAGTTTCAAACTATGACCTCTAGTTCTAGAGCCAGCCATATCAAAATATCGATCCCTATCCACTCTATCATAACCATGTATGTATGTATGTATGTATGTATGTATGTATGTATGTATGTATGTATGTATGTATGTATGTATGTATGTATGTATGTATGTATGTATGTATGTATGCATGCATGTATGTATGTATGTATGTATGTATGTATGTATGTATGTATGTATGTATGTATGTCTCCCACTACCAGGAATATTCCTATATATTCGGCCCTTACACCACAAAGGGAATGCGAGTAGCATATAGTTTCTGTTTCAATATTTTACGAATGATTTACACTTAATCCTTTTTTTTTATTTTTTGCCAGAGGTATTATGGGGCATAGTCAACAACGCAGGATGGGCCACGTACGGGGAGCTAGAATGGGTTTCCTTGAATACCTTTCGTAAAATAACCGACATCAATGTATTTGGCATCATATCTATTTGTCAGGCTTTTCTCCCCATGATTAGGAAGGCAAAAGGTAAGCGATAATTCATGTTTTTTCTAATTTTTCATACTAATATATATCTATTTCAAACTATTCATAATAATCATTTCTTCACATATAAGGAAGATGAAAGGCGAGTGAGATTTAAATTCTGGTTTCATTCATACTAGTATGTAACTCCTGCCCACTCTTCATTCAAGCTGTCCTTCCTCTTCATATGAGACATTTCTCCCCTTGAACAGGAAGACAAAAGGTATGTAAGATTCATGGGCTTCCTACATATTCAAACTAGTATATATCTATTTCATTCATGCTGTACATATAGCATTTCTTTCCATGATTAGGTGAAGTAAATGCAAGTGAGATTCATGTCCTTCCTATCATTAGCATTTCTTCCCATGATTAGGTGAACTAAATGCAAGTGAGATTCATGTCCTTCCTATCATTAGCATTTCTTCCCATGATTAGGTGAACTAAATACAAGTGAAATTCATGTCCTTCCTATCATTCATACTAGTATACAACTATTTCATACAATTTTTAGTATGCATGCTGTTCCTCCCATCCGAATTAGGCTTATCTTGGATCAGATGGGCAGTATGAGCAGTTGCATGGTCTTAGAGAAGCTGCCAGTTTTTATCGCCCACATATCCGGTCGTTTTCGTCGCACAGCATCACGAAGGCAATGCATGACCTCCAGATAGTACTCCTTATTAATTGTTTCTCCTTCTGGTGCGTATACATGATACACAATACCACTGGAGTAAAAATAAAAAAGTCAACATTACCTTAACATTGCTGCAAACCTGTCGCGCTGTTTAGGGCCTTGGTGATATTGCATGCTTCCATTGTGATGAATGAAATTTCGTTTCTGGGTCGTATCCATAAACCCATGTCTCATCACCAGTGATGATGGTCTTCATAAAGTCAGTCACTGTTATCACAGTCAAACAAGTCCTGAGCAATTTCCAGGAGGAGTTGTTTCAGCTCCTCCACCAGCAACTTGGGAACGAATTTCGCAGACCTCTTTACATTCACTGATCTGCTAAAATTGCTTGAACTGATCCTGTACTTATTTCTCCCTCTTCCACACTCTCATTGATGGTTATACGACGGTCTTCCATGACTATTAGACGAACATTCACAATAGTTTCCTCATTTCTGCTGGTGGATGACCTGCCAGGCCATGTCTTGATCTCAACTGAGGATTGCCCTTGTTTGAAGCGATTATACCACTCCTTTATCTGTGTTATGTTCATGGTTTTATCATCAAAGGCTTGCTGAATCATCTGGGTAGTTTGTAGTTGCGTATCACCAAGCTTCTTTCAAAACTTGATGCAATTCTGCTACTCGATGTGCTCAGACATGTTGCGTATATATAAATATCCGACCAGAGTTTGTTGGAATTCTGTACCCTATAGGCATCACAGCCGGGGACTGGCCCAGAAGCCAAAATTTCCACGCATGCGCAGGAAAGGTGGAGTCACCTCCCACATAAAGGAATCACTGAATGGTATATAATTTTTTTTTTATTGACCAAGGTCGGATACTTTTGAACGGACCTCATGTATTCATCTCTTAGACGTGAAAGCAATTTTAGCTTAAGTACTCTTTGCTTTATCGCTTATAACAACTGTGAAAACCTCATGATCTTTGATTTGTCCATCTCATCACCAGAGTGAGTAGGTTACTGACTGACAAGAATTAATAATCGCAATGATAATCTTGTGATAAATTCTTATATTAATTACTTAATTACAGCATACACAGCTATCTTCTTTCATTTCTGACTGTCTAGTCGTACAATATGCAGATGACACTCAACTACTCCTTAGTGGTGATATTAATAATCTCCCAGAGCTAACTTTAAGAGCAGAAAACACTCTGTCAAAAATTAAAACCTATTTCCAAGAAATTGGGCTGTTAATTAACGAAAGTAAAACACAGTGCATATTTATTGGTTCAAGGTTCCACATAGCACAAATTCCAGAAAACACAACAATTAATTTTTGCGACAATATTATCACACCTAGCAAAACAGTCAAAAACCTAGGAATTCACTTTGATAACCACATGTTGTTTGATTCCCACATAGATAAAGTATGCAAAAAGGTTACAGGAACATTAATGTACTTATCACGAATAAAAGACAATTTTGAGACTACCACTCGAATAACTGTTGTTGAATCTCTAGCCCTAAGTCACAGTAATTACTGCACAACTGTTTGGGGAGCTACCACTAAGACTCAGTTAAACAGAATACAGAAGCTTATTAATTCTGCAGCTCGAGTTGCCCTGGGAGGAATAAGAAAATATGACCACATCACACCAGCTCTCAATAAACTTGGGTGGCTGCGGGCAGAAAATAAGGTCGCTTATGCTATTTATGTTTTTGTATTCAAAATTTTGGACCATCATTATCCTAGCTGGCTATTTGATTTAAAAACAGTCAGGGATATAAGGGGAACCAACACAAGACAGAGCAGTGAGCTCTTTATTCACAGAACAAACACAGAAGCAGGTTCAAAGATGATCACTATCAAAGGGCCAACACTCTGGAATAATATTCCAGAGCATCTTAAAAATGCATCCTCTTTCACAGCTTTCAAAGGCAAACTATATAGTTTTCTTTTGGACAAATAGTTGCTGCTCATTAAAAACTAATTATTCTCATTGTAAGGAAACAAATATGGAAATGATGCCGATAATAACGATCCTGTATCTAGTGGCATACTTACTACTTTATTATTAACATTATTGTTAACATTTTTATTACAGCATTATTATTTTCTATGAAAGCTACATTTAATTTAACTATATGTCTAACCCTCTTATTTATTAGTTTAATTACATGTCTACTTATAAGTTACTATTAATGTTGAATAACCATTGTACGAAATGGAAATAAATGTTTTTGTTTGTTTGTTTGTTTTGTTTGTTTAAGCAACCTCATTGACTCAGATTAGCATAGAAAGAAGTGCTTTGCGACTTTATAATATAATGTTAATCATTCAATTTGGGTAGATTGATGAGTTTTTGTTTTGTATCAGTGCTATGGAAGTAATGTGTAGTCATAGCAACACTAAAATGGCCAAATTTATATATCTCTTATCCACTTTAAAGAGTGCCGCCTTTTTTTTTTATGATTGTGACACCAGGACGGTCCAAAAAATAAAATAAAATAAAACAGCCCCCACCGAGCCTGGGCACGAAGAATACATTAAGTAAAATGTAACAGAGATGGAGAGTGTAATGACTTGCCAGATGTGAAGGGATAATAAGAGGTGTGTAATGAATATCCAAGAATATTCAGTGTTGATGTAGGCATAACAAATAACCGTAACTGAAGGAAGACTTAACATCGAACTGTCCTGGACAGTCCTATTCAAGCTTAAAAATCTTTCAGCTGTAGTATCGCAACGGGCGGCTGGTGCCATGGGCTAACCTACTACTGGTAAGATATTTAAGTTACAATTACCCTCACATACATACAACTGTACTCACAAGGAACATATCTAAAAGAAAAACACACACACGACGGGAAAACATATATTAGGAGCCTATGGGCACCTCTGAAAACAGCCAAATTAGGCACCCCATGAAATCCACGCGCGCGCACGTGACCTGGAACCAGTTTCTTAAAACCTTCCTAGTCGTGTTGTTCAGTGTCTGTCTTCACTGTATATAGCAAAATACTGTTAGCAGTGGAAGAGTGTCCAGCTTTCTCGAGTGTCTGCAAAACAAGATATAATTGTATATAGAAAGTCACTGATATCAGAAAAGATTTCACGATGCTGGAAAAAGCGAATGTGGTGACTATTTTCAATAAGGGAAAGATAGAAACAGTTCTAACTAGAGGCCTATTCTACTGACTAGCATAGTTTGCAGTATTATGGAAAACCTATTTAGAAAGTACCTTCAAGTTCATGATGAGGTTAGGCTTATGAGTAAGATACGGATAGGTAGATTGCATATTCTGAAGTTTTCAGAAGGCGTATGATATAGTCCCACATAGTAGACTCATTAAGAATCTGCAAATAATATCAAAATAAAATGGAAATATATTGGAATCGTTAGAAACTTATTTAAAAGGACGTGAGCAGAAAATAAGAATAAGACATAGATTGTTCGATTGGAGGATAGTTAGAAGTAGGGCTCTGCCAGGGTCAATTTTAGGGCCATTTCTGTTCCTTATATATGTTTGCAGACAATGCAGATGACGTCATAGAGAGTAAAAGACATCGATATTGATAGAGAGCATCAGGAAGGTGGTAAAAGTTTGCATGAGTGGTTAGAAAAGTAGTCAGTGGGATTCAGGGCATCAAATTATTATGGGAAAGGAGAACTAGAAGAGATCTAGGTGTCATTGTACTGCCGGATTTGCTTCTGAGCATGCATATATATGATATATAAAGGTAGTGTATGCTTTCCTTTCAAAAACAAGGTTGGCTTGCATGCATATGAAGGGAGAATTGTTCAGAAATATCTGAAGTATGTGAGGAGTAAGCATGGATATGCAACATCCTTTTCTAATATGCAGTTAAAAAAAAAACATAAACAATCTGGGGAAAGTTTAGATATGCTGCGAAGCTGGTGACAGAGATATGCATATTCATTTATAAGGTAAGGCTGAAGTTAGAGGATAGAATGGGGATACGGTAATAGTTTTTAGACTTTTTCATGCTATTTACGGACTTGATAATGAGCGTTACCTTCATATGAGTATTTCTTGAACCAAAGGTAATAGTTTGAAGCTTCGGTAAGAAAATTTCTTTGCAGGAGGTAAGGAAGGACTCTTTGTATTTAAGAACAGTTGATAACTGGAATTCGCTAAGTTAAAAACTGTTATGCTGAAGGATTTGTTGTCTTAGGAAAGATGTGATAAATGTTATTGGGAAAAACCGGGAGACAGGGAGTTACGATCAGAGAGCTTTTGCCTGTGAGTACAATTAAAGTAAATACAATCAGGTGAATAAGCACACACACACACACACACACACACACACACACACACACACACACACACACACACACACACACACCCACACACACACACACACACACACACACACACCTATGTGAGGCCAAAACTCGAATATGCAGCCCCCTTTTGGAATCCGCACTTGAAAAAGCACATAGCTAAGCTTGAAAAAGTTCAAAGACATGCCACGAAACTGGTGCCAGAAATACGCAATCTCAGTTATGATGAGAGGCTGAGGGAATTAGACTTACCATCACTCGAAGCTAGAAGAGTGAGGGGGGATATGGTGACAGTCTTTAAATTCCTTCATGGTTATGACAGAGTGGATAGGGATGGATATTTTGATATGGCTGGCTCTAGAACTAGAGGTCATAGTTTGAAGCTTCGTAAGAAAACTTCTTCGCAGGATGTAAGGAAATACTTTTTCAGTGTAAGGGTAGTTGATAATTGGAATTGGCTAAGCGAGGAGGTAGTTAATGCTATCTCAATCCCTAGTTTTAAGGACAGGTATGATAAGTATCACTAAGTCTAAAATGGAACCGATGAGGAGACGGGAAGATACGAGCTTTGGGCTCTTTCCCGTAAACACAATTAGGTAATCACAATTAGGTAATCACACACACACACACACACACCACACACACACACACACACAAGATTACTAAATCATACGAATCTTGTAAATATTGAGAGAGAGAGAGAGAGAGAGAGAGAGAGAGAGAGAGAGAGAGAGAGAGAGAGAGAGAGAGAGAGAGAGAGAAATTGCCGGGGGAATTCCAGTCTACATTGGGAACCGGATCTATAAAGGTGAACAAGAACTGGGGCCCCAATGATATAATAATACTTAATCATTATCCTTGTACTCTCTCTCTCTCTCTCTCTCTCTCTCTCTCTCTCTCTCTCTCTCTCTCTCTCTCTCTCTCTCTCTCTCTCTCTAAATCTGAACCCCTCAGAACAAAGACGACAAATAACTTCATTTTATGCAAAAAAAAAAAAAAATGCGTTCACAAATATCATTATAATTATTAGTA